>VDFB02058242.1:144514440-144748848 GCA_007258455.2 Sequoia sempervirens
GTAAGAGACATGTAAGAGCTCATAAACGCTTGTTGGATGGACAAGTCATGTGGGAGGGAAAATTTAAATTAGAAGAATATTCCCTCAAAGATTCCATTTTGAATGAAAATGATGAATTAATAAATCAATTAAATTGATTTATGTGCACAAGTTGCAAAATCTAGAGAAAAGAGGATTAGGATTAGCATTGATCATGGTTTGATTAATTTAAGATGATGATTAGGTGATTTTAACTTTTGAATTAGATACTTGGATTTATTTAAATCAAAAGGGAGGAAATTGATGCACTATCCATTTAATTCAATACATTTGATTTAATTAAATGAAGAAACTTTAGGAGATAATTAAATAAAGTGATTTATTTAATTAAAAAGATAACCTTAGGAGATCAATCAAATAAACTTGATTTATTTAATTGATGGGAGAATATGATTTAATTAAATATCTATGATATTAATTTCACGTGTCACCACAGAATCTATACAATAGGAAGAGGGAGAAGCCCCTTCAAAAAAAAAAACAACAATAGGTTGAACATCCAAACCCAAAGGAGGAGTAGCCAAAAATATGGAGGAGAAAACATTATCTAGAATGGGAGAAGTAGGGACCTTAAGGGAGGAAACAAACACAACAATAGGAACAAATTTGTCCAAAATATGAGTAAGAGTGTCCACACAAGTGGTAACATTAACAACAGTAGTCACTTTCTTCCAGGAGTAGGAGGAGAAGCAGGCTCATCCTCAATATTAGAAGAAGAGGAATCATCTAGGTACACAATTAGATGGTCCATGAGGGAATTATTCCACCAAGTCAAAAAAGAAGCAAGATGAGAGCTATGAGAGCAGTCATGAAGCAAATGTCTAGTAGAAAAATAGTGTTTATAGTGAAACACGATACCTTCGTAATACATGAGCTGAGACCAAGATGAGTCTTTCATTTGAACAACCACCTCTCTAGGTAGTGCCTGAGACAAATCAACCTCCACCGAAATCTAAGAATATGAGGTGTGCATATAATTTAGGGAAGCCTCATCCACTTTCAAAAATCTACCAAAAGCATTGCCTATTCCATGAAGAGTAGAGAAACCCTAGAATTGTAAGGGGAGATAAGACAATCTCATACAAAAAAGCATAATATCAATGGGTTCATTCAGGGGATTGAATGAGGGAATCAATAGCCTCAAGGGGATGAGAATCCTAAAACCACGAACCTTGATCTAAGATAGATTTCCTACCGCTAAAAGAAGAAAATCCAACAATTATAAAAGCCATAAAATTAGGATAATTCTCTATTCTACCTCCCACCAAGGGTTTCCAGTGCTTTATAATCCATCTATTTAGGTCTAGGAGAGAAGGCCACAGATGGTAGAATCTACAAATTAATCTCATTTTTGAAAAATGATAAATGCTCTAGGAAACCTCCTTCCTGAAGGAGATTACATACCAAAATTAGGAAAAGGCTAACTAACCCATGTCACCGCTAAGTACAAGACAAGGATGAGCTAAGATAGGTGATGAGAATGAGCTCCTTGCAACAAAGAAATTATTTGTAATAAGTGTATAACATGTAATAGTGAGAATTTTTAAGACCCTTCAACTATTACATGGAAAGGAGTGGAATGCAAGCTTTAAGGGACCACCTTTATTGTGTTAAACTTTTGAAATATTCATTTTAAAGCACAAAAGTTCTTAGTACCATTTCCAATAACTCTACGATATCAACAATGTAATTTATTTGTATTCTTAGGATTTGGTTTTCAATTTTCTCTTATAGGTGGCAATGCAATAATTCATTGAGTTAGAAGTATGTGTAAAGTTCTCTTAGTTTTAGATGATAGAAAAGGGAATTATAATTTATTTGGTTTGTAAGGCCTTCATTGTTTGCTACATTCACCAACTTCTCTATGTGAATATAGAGTAGGAGGACCTAGAATGACCTTGTCTTCTTTGTCATTGTTACAATACATTGGTTGTTCTTTAGGAAGGAGGATACTTATGTCGAGAGGAGGATCTTGATATCCTATCCCTTTGGTATCTTTGATTGGTATTTGTTCTAAAATTTTATGAATTTTATGTTTACTTAAAATCCTGAATCCTTTTCCATATGTCTCTTCTAGATTGATAGGATTATTTCTCACCTTGTTGACATAGAATGGTTGAATATTTTCTTGACTATAGGAACTAGGTTCACCTTTGTATGAAACTTATGGTTAGCTTGTGACTCAATTTCAAGATGTAAAAGACCAAACATCTCAAGTTGTGTTAGTTGTTTTATGGAAGGATAGAGGGATGCATTATTGTCATATTTGTTAAGGAAATAATTTATGAATTTATTCATGCTAGCATCATCTTCTCCAATGATGTAAAAATTGCAATGAGGACATGCATTAGGAGTTGTGTGCATATGAGTAGGTTCAATTGCATTAGGGTCATTGCTAAAAACATAACTTGTAACATCAACCAAAGAGAACAAGAACTTCCACACATTGCTTAAAAACTTATCCATTTTCAAAATTTTAGATCTAAACAAAGTGATTTGTTGATTACAAAATGCAATAGAATGAAAATCATTTTTTTGTAAATACAATGTTGTATTTTGACAATGCACTAAATCAAGAAAATTAAGCTAGATGTAATGAATTTGATGAAAAAAAAATTAGAAAACTAAAACAGAAATGCAACAGCAACAAACACTAGCCTAAATAAAGATTTTAGATTCTAGAAAATGTAGATCAGGTCATCATCAAGGGCTCATTTACCTTAGTGGTGAATGGGTCTTGGATGAGGATTTTTGAAATGTTCTTACTAATTTTTAAGTGTTTTTAAGTGACTTTCAGATGCTAGAAAGTATAGGTCCCACCTAAGAAGGGACACATTCACCCCAAGTAGCGAATGGGTCCTGGATTAGGGTTTTTTAACTATTTTTCAATGATTTTTAAGATTTTTGCAATGTCTTTCAGTCTCAAGTTTGTAATAGTAACCTTCAGTTTCATATTTTTTGGAAATGCAATGTGAAAAATTAATGAAATGATGAATGCAAAGACTTGATTTGAAATGCAATTTTTCTTTGATTTTCAAAAGTAGATTTATGAGATCTTGTTAGGGAAAATAGATTTTACCTTAGGCTTAAGTTAACTTAGGAATAATAATTTTATTAATTAGGGTAGTTTTGTTTCTTGTATCGAGAAGTTTCATACATATCACATGTCTATTTTCACGGCTTTAAAAATCCTCTACCATATGTAGATTATTCATCTCATATTTTTCACTCCTTATTTGGTGAAATGGCAGTGTTGTCTCTCTCATTTCTTGTGAAGGTGATTTGCTATAGTTGGTGATCTTGGGCTCACACTCGGAGATCTAAATGGTATGCAAAATGATTGATTTATTTTTGTACTTTTTTAGATTTAGAGAATGCAAAATGATGCAATTCTAAACCCTAAATGAGATGCAAGGTTGAATGCAAAGTAGGACACCCTAAATGAGATCTAATTCAATGCAAATGAAATACAAATGAATGAAAGATCTAACCTAGGATTAGAAGTGTTGGTTATTTTTTTAGAACCAAATTTAATCTCACTAAATGCCTACAAATTTTCCACAATTAAATGATAAGCAAATGCAAGGATTGGCCAACAAACAAGTAAGGATTACTATTCCCTTACTTCTACTCTTCAGGCTCTATGAAAATTAGGAGGATGATCCTAATAATTTTCAAATAGTATTCCCTTGTCATTTTATTGTGAACATTAGGACAAATAGATGTATTCCTATCAGATGCAAATAGATAAGATCCCTCAAGGATTTGGCTAACCCTTAAGCGAATTTCTACCTAAAGCAAGAAATAAGTGAAAATGTGTAATGATGTATTGTAGTTAAAATATTTAAATGATTTTCATTCTCATTTTGTGTCCTTGGTTAGATGCAAGGCTGACTTATTTACACTCAAGAATAACCAAACAAACAAACCAGTGTTTTATCTTCAAGTAATGGAGTCACACTTGTAACAATCTATAATACATTAGAAATTTAGAATCAACATTTCTAGACTATTGAAATTTTCCATTACAATATTCAACTCACTGTGTTGAAAACAAAAAACTATTTAGCAATCCTACAATCTTCCCTCACAAACCTATGATCTTATTTAAGCATTTAATCAATTTTCCTTGAACAAAAACATAAATAAAAGCACTCATTCAACCAAAATGATTGAAGATAAATAAAAATATCCTTAATCATTTCATTTATAATTTGGAAGACAAAATACATAGGAGAGAATGTGCTTTTCAACTTTCATTTTCATTTATATACTATTTCTATTGTAAAACTAATTAAAAGCTCATTACAAATTTTCTTATACCCTAGAATTCATACTATTCTATTCATTTGTTCAAGAATTTACAAATTGCTCTTACATGATCTCAGTTTTCTAATCTAGACCACCTGAGACCCAAAATTTGAACCCCTGTAGTTGGCGTTGAAATCCCATTTGTAGAAACATGGGAGCAACAAGTATCAAGAAAGATTACCATTTTATTCACGTTTTCATTTGACATTCAATTTCATTTCAATTTTAGAGATTCATGTAAATGGTTATATTTTGCACATTGCAAAGTGGGGAGAAAGAAAAAGACAAAACTCCATCTATCAAGAAGATTTAATTTCCTTCCAAAAGGCACATTCATCATTGTAGTAGCACAAAAAACTCCCATCCACATTAGCTAAAAAAGATCTCCCCATCAACACCCAAAACAAAAATTATTCACTTGTTGAAGAAGGCACACTTGACATCATGGTAGAAGTGTCATCAAAAACAAAAAAAAATGAACTAGAACACTAAACAGTTCATCATCCTCAAAATAAAAGTATGCATGTCCCCTAGGGCCTTTGTTGAAACTAAAGAATTTGTCTCTCCATCATTAGAGTCTACTAGAACAACCATTACAAGAAGGTACTAGGCATACTTTGGATCATCTTCTACCACATTCTCCATGGTGACATTAGGTTCCTCCACATAAGAAATGTAAGCCTCATGATCCTTATCCTTCTTCTTCTTATCTTTAGACCTGGCCAATTTCTCTACCCTAGCCTCATGCTTCTCTTTACTCTATTCCTTCAAGAACACACCACTAGGCATGATCTAATCATGAACAACAACCCTACTCCTCAAGTTGTAGGTTCTCTTGACACAATCCTTATTAGACTTATTATAGGCTCTCCTCTTGTCTTTTGGCTTTGCAGGAACTCATGGTGTACCTCGTTCAATTTCAGGTATATCATCTTGAGGTTCAATCATACTAATCCTTCTAGACCTTCTAAATAGTTAGAAAGACTCACTAGGCTTGCTCATTCTTATAGAAAATAGAACAAGAACTAGAAAACCTTCACTTGCAGAAAAAAATCACTAGTTTATGTTCCCAAATTGAATTTGAAGAACAAAACTCCCAGAACCATGCAATGCTTACTAGCCCAAATAGAAATTGTACAAAATTAAATCCTCATTACCCCAAGAATTTAGAGCTCATGACCTAACTTATGCATAATTGAAATAGAGCAAGTACAAATAGCCTCTTACCCAGGAAAACTACCTCAATATCTCTACAATTTTATTCCTGAAACCCACACACTTCTTCTCTAGCTCCAAACCAATTCCTCAGCTCTCAATGGTTGCAAATTGTGAAGTAAAATAGTTGACAATACTCATCAAATAGAGTAACTAGAGCATGTAGCCATTAATGCTCAAAGGAGGCTCGTGTGAGTGAGCTAACAACAAGCCACTCAAATTTGAATCTTGGTTGTCAATCATTTTTTATTTAAAACATAATCAATGATGCTCCTCAATCATCACCACTTCCCTTTCATCCATACTTGGAAACAACGATGACACCTTGGAAAGCTACCATGTAATCATCCACATACTCACCATATCTTCTACACTTTGTCACTCATGTCATACTAATTCCCTTAAGCCATCTCTAAAATTTGGTGATGAGGAACACCCCACTAAAGGGATTATTACAAGTTTGGTATATCCCTTATCAATTGTCATAGAAATGTGACAAGGATATATTTGTATTTTGATGTAGAGGATTTTCCAGCGATGCCATAATGTATCCAGAAGTTGTCGCACATTGCAATAACTGACTTGGAGTTGAGAGTGTTTTCGGCGATGAGTAAACTAAATGAAAACACCAAATCTAGACACATGGAGATATCACACTTCTTTCTTCAATCCATTCCCATCGCTCATCGAAAAAATTGAGAAAATCCATGAAATACTTTTGTGATGGTGCGATACATAGAAAAGACAATGTCCATTATGCATCACAGTAACAAAACTAAGGGGCCAAAGGACTTTAATGATAGAAAATATGAAAAGGACCCTAGAATGCATCACTCATTGAAAAAAAGAACTCGGTCATAAAAATGACTTTGACAATGAGTGATGATTCAAGTGACTAGAAATAGGCACGTGCGCCAAGTTGTTTTTAACAAAGGGAACTGCCTAGGATAACATAGGAAAAGGTCTCAATAGATTAATAACCTTTCTTCTAAAGGATTTAAAGGCCAAATAAGGCTGAAATATCAACCTTATAAAATAAAATAATCCAAGGAACTAGGAATGCAAAGATATCAAGTAGTGGGTATCGGGAGATCCTAACCATATGGGGTCGGTCATAAAATAGATTTTAATGACTTAGGTTGTTTTCATCATGATAAAAAATGGGAATATTAGGACAGTGAAAAATTATAACATTGTAAAGGGTGTCATACATAAGGGTTTTCAAGAAGGGTTTTTAAGAACACAAACCCTAAGGAATGATGAAAGACAAAACCCTAAGTCACAGGACATGAAAATAACCAAAAAATTAGAGTTTTGAAATGAAGCACAAATAAATTTTAGGGGTTCCATCAGTGGGTCCTGTTGGGGATGTCTATTCTCTAGAATAGAATGAGATCCTATAATCTCAAGTTGAAATAGACCAATCATAGAGAACCAAAAAAGGACCTCGTCAAACAAGGCAAGAGAACTAGACACAACCAAAGCAAAAACACCCATATATACAATTTTACCCAATTGTACAATTAGATCCTTATTCAAAATTTTCTTAGAAGCCCTCCCTAATACACATGTTCTTGACCTGCATCAAGAACTTAAAAAGCTTCAGCATCAATTGGTGGTTGTAGGCCCCCCAAAACTTAGAACTACTCTTTTCCTCTATCGGAAACCTTATTTTTTGTTGTCTGCAATGGGCCAAGGCTAAAAAAATTGCCATGAATTTCCCACCAACTAATCCTGATGTGATCACTATAATTAACCATAAATTCCATGTGGTTGAACTTGCCATTGTCATTTTTAACTTTGCCTAATTGAAAATTGTAACCAGACATCAACTGAAATCCATAATCATTTTGATATTCTATCACATTAAGCAAACCACCACGTTCTACCATATGCTCATCCCACTGGACTCAGAATTGGAAACACTCATAGTCCACTTGATCATTAACATCATAAGGTTTGACATTAGTTTAGTTTGCACATCAAACTAAAAAGTTTCATGAACACTTTTCTCAATAGTTCGATCCAGAAATACTTTCTCTAACCCTTTGAAGTCATATTGCAATTACACTTCCGATACCCCAAGATTAATAAAGGGCTCATATAAAAGCTTGGAGTCATCCTTTGGTTTCTATCCCATGTTAGGAAAGCATTCATCTTGTGTGATGAGCAAGAAAAATTCATACACATGCATATTCTCAAATTGGTGTTTACATTCATCTTAGCATTATGAAACAGTCATGCCATCATAAGCTCCACTTCCTTGGGAAAGAAATTCATCAAAACCCATGGTACCTTTTCTTTTATTCAAACCAAGGTAATTACCACAAACCCCACTATTGATTGTAATGATGGAAAAGAGTCCCCCTTTTTCTTCCTTGATTTTGGAATAATTAATGATAAATTGGACTTTATATTGCATTAATCTAGTGTTGTGATGAGTTTTACAAGTTCACATTAAGTCTTGGGCCCTTGTGAACTAATGAACTCAAAATGGCACCTTTTTAAAGTGTTGTGAAGTTTTGTAAAACACTTTTACACTTTTCTAAGGTTTTATTAATTAAGTACACCCATTAAATATCTTTTTAATCTTAATAATGCTTTATTTGGAGTGTTGTAACACACTTTCACACTTTTCTCTAGGGTTGTAATTAATAATTGGGATTTTTTATGCCTTAATTGGCCTTATTTTGCATCCAAAAGCCTCATTTAATGCATATTTTTGAGGATAATCTTGATACAAATCAACATCCAATCATAATTTAGGTGTTTTTAGGTTGTATCGCCCAAATTTGGTGGTCTAGAACTCATTCGCCACCTTGGGAAAATGAGTCCTACCTAGATTTTTGGGTCTTGAACTTGATTTCACACCTTTCTAAGCATTTTAAAAATTGATCCCATAAATTATTCCTAATGGGACTCATTCACCACCTTGGGTGAATGAATCCTATTTGGCCTAAAATAAAAATTAATTTAATTTTTTCATGGCATTTTATCCTCCTAGATCTGGTGTCATCTTTTAGTTTTGTAATTTTTAGAAATTTAGCTCAACTAAGTATAAATACAAGGCTCTTTTACTCATTTTCACCTAAGAATTTTGGGAGAGCAGTCATAATAGAAAATTAGAGTTCAAAAGATAATTCAAGTGTCTACAAGAGCATTCAAGAGTCTTCAAGGGAAAAAATATTTATCAATTATTGCAGCAATTCAAGATCCATCATCATGACAAGTATATCAAGCATCAAGCATGTTATTGAGCTAGTGTTGTGATGTAGCAATGAAGATTCAAGATCAAGCATTGTTCCACTCCTATTGTCAAGATCAAGATCTACATCCTTCATGGTGATTTCATGTTAAGTTGCAGATTTACAAGATATCATTTACAAGGAATATTTCAAGCTATTATTTTCCATGATTCATGTTATTTGTTTCATTTTTCGTAACTTCATTTCATTGTCTCATCATTTTGTTTACTTACCTACAATGGGTTAGACTAAGGAAAACCCCTATTCCCTAACAATCAACTCTCTCTCTCTCTCTCTCTCTCTCTCTCTCTCTCTCTCTCTCTCTCTCTCTTTGTGTGATTGCAGATCTAGGTTCTTTGAAGACTTGAAGATCATTGAAAATTAGGCTACAAGTTTGGAGAATTTTTTTGGAATTTTCTGCCCATTTGCAAGGTTGTATTCTTCACAAAAAAGTCATCGACAACCCCAAAATCAAGGTTTCAGATCTAGAAATAAAGAGGAACACAAAGAGTAGACATTGAAGGTCAAATTCATATTTTAATGCTCTAGAAAACCCTAGCTAGACTCATTCACAACTTCTGGGGAATGAGTCCCACTTTATGTCAATTTGGATTTTTATAGTTTTAGATACCCTTTCTCAAGAAACTTGTTCTTGTATAGAAAACCAAATCTAGGATTAATTTTCCCAGATTGGTAGATGAGTCCTCATTAACATAAATTTCAATATTTTCCACATTTATAGTCTTTATTCAAGCCTCTACAAGTTTCAAGGTGCACACTTCTAATTTCTCAACTTTCTGTTATTGTTTATATGCATTTCTAGGTCATTTTGTAAGTGTAGACATGAAAAATATACTAATTGAAATTACACATCTAATCCTGACCACTAACACCATTTCATCCTAAATCATCCCTCAGTCTAGCCATTTAATTGAAAACCTTTATTTGATTAAATAATCAATTTTATTTGATTACATCTCTAAAGTCTATTATTAAATTAAATAAATTAAAACCTTATTTAGTTTAATCTAACATCATCTCTTTTAATTAAATAAATCAAAATTCCTTATTTAATTAATACTTTATCATATTCTTCTCATATTTGATTTAAATAAATCCACAAATCTAAGTCAAATTTGTCACATGAACAAATCTCTCATTAAATTAATTAAACTTAATTAATTTAATCTCTTTTTACATCCCATCCTCTAGCTTTTGCAACTTTCACATGAAAATAGATTTAATTCATTTATTAAATCTCTATTTTCCTCACAAGGCATCTTTAAAGGAATATTCCTCAAATTTGAATTAAAAATCCAAGTGGACTTTGTCTTTCCAACAAGGAATTTAATCTACCTAGAAAGTCCTTTTTCCTTGAGCCAAGTGGCATTCAATGCACCTTCTTTCCCCCATACATGTCATTTTAACAATTTCAAAATTAAAATATATGCATTTATTGACACATTCTTCAAAACTTACACATCCTTCATCCATTCACTTGTTGACAAGTGGCACCTTGCCATTTGTTGATTCTTAGTCCCACATTGCTCCATTTTTTTACATCTCTTCAACTTGAAACTCTATAAATGGAAGGCTCATCCTTCATCTCTATCATCCACAATTTTAGTAAGCTTACTATACTCAAATACATCTTCAAATTCATAGCGACCTTCATCCATTTCATCAAGTTTTATAGCTAAGTTATGCACATTTGTCTTGGAGCATTCATCAATCTTCAACCAAGGGGATCACAATCTTCATCACACCATTGGAGTTGGGAAAGGGCCAATTTTCACATCAAATTAGCACCAACTCCCTCAAGAGATTAAGAGTTTGCTTTGTTTTAGAATATGATTTGATATTTTAGCTTTAAGTTTGTTTTGTTGTTCATGTTATTCATTTTCTCTTACATTCAAATGGATTTCTTGAGGGATCTATAGGGATCTATATTTTAACTTTCATTTCAACCTTCTAATGTGTTCATTTGTTGTGTTTGTGTAGGTATAGGATCTAGGTTTACATTTTGGCGCTAGAGGGAGGGGAAACTAGAAGATCAAATCACAATTTTTTTGAGGAAATTATGTGCTTTTTATGTCTCTACAGGAAAATCCATTGCTGGAAGCTCAACGTCACTGTTTAGCACCACTGCAAAGTTCAAACTAGGACACTCCATACTTCCTGCTAAGAATTCAAATTTCCAAACTGAACTGCTGAATTTTTCCAGCTTGCTGGAATCTTTTCAAAATCCAAACTACACCACTGATCAAAATAGCGACGCCTTCATGCTCACTGGTCTGGCTACAGAGCATCGTTGATTGGAAAGCGACATTGTACAACAACACTGTACAACATTACTGGTGAATTCAAACTGCAACGCCTTGATGGATTACACCATTGGAGGGAAGTAAAGAGTGAAAAAATATTTTTAACACATGATTTTTATCAAATGTTGGTTAGTTGGTTTATTTTCTACTTTCTTGACCTTTGTTTTTGTAGAACCTAACTGATTTTCTTGTAGGTTGGATTCGTCAAAGGTGAAGAGGAAAAGAAGCATGATGACCTCATTTCATGATGCCAAGTGTTTTAAAACACTCTAGTGTTTGTTCAACACTCTTCTTGGAGGATTCACTATTCCTCTTAAGGAAAAAATTGCTATCTTTCGTGCTTAGGACTTAATAATTTCATTTTGGGCTCTAAAAAGAACTTTTTAAATTCTTGTTACAAAAGGAGCTTAAAATGAACTTTAGGACACAAAATCACTAGATTTTGTTTGGGGCTAATAATTAAACAAGGAAAATTCCACATTTGATTTGGTTCTTAAAAGGAAATCATTTATTGCTTTGAGTATTTTAAAAAGAATATGTGCTACTTTATTTTGTGATTTGTTACTTAAACTAACATCACTGAAAAGGACACATGCGCTTCTCTTGTGCTTCACGACGATTTTGAGAATCAAAAGGCATTTTTGGTGATCTTAGTTTGAGATAAAGTAATTTCCTCCACATTTCAATTGGGTTATTCAAATTGAAAAAATCTTGCGAGTATGAGTTAGGTATATCACATATGTTCTCCCTTTGTTTCTAAACAAAGGACGATCGAACCACGGATGTACTTGCTTGTTGTTGTTTACCTTTAGAGGGTCCTACCTAAGAGACACATCCAAAAGGAGAACTCAAAGGTGACTCCAACTAGTTTTTAATTCGGCCCAGTATATAAATGGATAAGACTAAGTTGTCAAGTCCTCATGGTATGCAGGCCTTAGTCGTACAGTGTCTTTTAGAATGAGGTACTACCGTAAAAAGTATAAGCACCCCTAGTAGGATTGACTAAAGCATTTATTTGCTTGCTAGATGCTCGTAAGGTGCCATGTCCCCGATGTCCATTCATTAAGAAATTTGTTTGTAGTAACCAACCAGTCCATCCAATGATTTTATCAAAGTGGTGCATTGTAACTTAGATTCCAAGAAGTTACTTGCCATGTCTGATCTTGGTTAAAATATAGAGGTTAAGACTTCATTCTTAACATACCTTTATATTTTTACCTTGGTTGAATGTAAAATCATCTCTTCTACTACAAAGGGCATAAGGCAAGCCCACCAAGAAAAATGTACCAATTGATCTAGGATGTTATATTTCTTGTAAGTCAAAATGCTTTTCTTGTTCGAAAATATTTGGAAACAAACATTTAACATCATCATCAAAATTTCAAACCCTTTAGGAGGCAAATACAATTGGCCAAATTCATGTTTTATTGCTTTCCCTTAGGATTTATCTTTATAGGCTTCTAAACACTTGGATTTCCATCTCAATTTTCCTACTAAAGTTAAACAATAGGTAAACCTTGCCTTGATTTATTCAAAGTTCCACTTAACATAATTTGTGGGATTCGAAGAAATTGGGACATGGGACATCTAGTTTGAAACTTTAATCAAAGAAGTGTTTGTGGTAAAACAAAATCACTAAGAAAAGATAACAAAATTGTCTCTCACACATGTGTTAGTTCCTCATGATTTCCAAGAATGTCAAAATTCCAAAGCAAAAGTCCTTGAGAAAAAGTTCAAAAATCAGGAAACACAATCGAAAGGTCATCAAGAAATACATTAGGAAGTGCAATAGAAAACAACATATAAAAATCAGCAAAAAGATTACAAGGTTCTATAGACTCATTCCTTTGAACAATCCAGAAATGTATGCTCAATTTGAACCACTTCTTAGTTATAGAGATCCTTAGAAGTATTGTATGTTCTTCAATACCAAGGTCTAGTAAACAAGTTTCTTTTTAGGTACATTCTAGGATCAAAATCAAAGCTTTTCATCCATCTTTAAACATAAAACACTTCACCATCACCTTTCAAAAAGTCTTGAAATTATCCTCCATGCTAGGCTTTTTGGTAAAAATCAAAATCATCAAAACATTGCAACAAAATCCTTGAAATATTTGAATCAAAACAACAAATCATCTTTGGCTAGGTATGTGTAGATGCATCCTTTTGCATATGCTTAGTCAAATTATCAAACCATCTTGTTTAGCTAGGTATATGTAGATGCATCCTTCTTCATATGCCTAGTTAAATTATCATTTTGTTTGAATAGGTGTGGGTAGATGCATCCTTCTTCCAACACATATTCAAATTATCATCCTTTAAGAAAATCTACCCCCTAGATAATCATCCAACATCTTAGGGTCTATTTGTTCATAATCAAAAATCAAAGCAAACCTAAAAGATCAAATCAAGGTCAAATGAAAATCCAAAACAAAACCAAAATAAAATCCAAAAATTCCTAAAAACCTAGCATCCCTAAATATTTGTCAAAAGCTCAAACATCCACATCATCCATCTTTTACATCATCCCCATCATATCACCTTTGATCCTCAAAATATCCTTAAATTTATCTTTTGTGCCTAATATTAGATCAATCCAAAGAATTAGAGATTCATCTTCCATATTTTTAAAAAAATGATCCTTATTTTATGGTTCAAACTAGATCTCAATACAAGAAGAATATGGAAGCCAAAAAAGAAACACCCGCTTCAAGTGACCTGAGCCAAACAAACTCTAAAATGAGTCCCGTTGGATACACAATCCTTTAACCAAATTTCCTTCATCATAAAAAAATCCACAAGAGGAAATCCAAGAAGAGGATCTTACCTTTCGGATGTCACATGAGGAAATCAACAAAATGGTTCAAAATCTGAAGAATCGTGATGAGACTCAACCCCTCACTCTACATGCTCGAATTGGCAAAGCAAGGGGCTAAACTCCCTTATGATTTTGATGTAAGCACTATTGTGGAATCATCTTTTGGGATCACACCCACAATCTCATCCACCATCCCCATTTCATCTACACCCCCATTCCAAGGTATCACTCAAAAAATCCCGTAAATCACGTCATCCATTGCTCCAACTCAACCCAATGTCAACAAGGGAAGTGCATTTCTCAATGACATACAAATACTACCCCCCCTTGTCAATAATCAAGACTTGGATACAAATACCATCTTGGGACAAATCGTATCCCAAAACCCACTACATACATACGTCCCTCTCACTTTTCATGATTCCAATAACCCATCATCATCATTCTTTCACGCAACACCCCAAACTTCTCTCCCCACAACCACACAAGGAGAGGGTGATATGTTCGGACCAAGGGGAATTTTTGACACTATACCATTTCCTCAAGAAATCACATCCCTCACATTTTCACCATTTCTACAACTGCCAGCATCATCCACACCACTTCCTGGCTTAGGGATCCCCCCTTTACCAGATAATCAAAATCAAACCAAAATCTCGAATATCAATCAAAGCATCACACAAAACTCTCAAAACTTGTCATTGACGTCGCAACAAAAGATAACAACTATCCTAATGATGCAAACTGCCACCATCACATCATCAACCACCCCCCAAACATCTCAAAACATGGTCTCTCAAGGACCAACCACATCTACCACACTATCCACCACTCAAAAACCAATCATGAACATGGAAACACCACTCACCACCACAACAAACACCATTCCAAATACACCTCCACCACCACCACCACCAAGCTCCAATACATAAAATGAATACAACAAGCTACCTATCAAAAGGCATTCCTGCAAGTTCAAAAGAAAAAAGCCATGCAACTAGCTGCTCAACAAGCCGCTCAAGCAACACAAGCTTGTCAAGCAACCCAAGTTGCATTACAAGCACAACAAGCACAATAGGCTGCTCAATCCCAAATCTTATTACAACAACAACAACAAGCAGCACAAGCTCAAGCACAAGCAACACAATCCCAAGCACAAGCCCAAGCACAAGCTCAAGATAAAGCTTAGGTGCACGCCCAATATCAAGCACAACATGCACAAGCACAAGCGCAGTATCTTGCACAACAACAAGCAACACAACAAAAAGCAAATCAACAAGTGATAAAATAATACCAAGAGCAGCAAGAAGTAACCCAATTAGTAGCCCAACAACAAGCATTGTTGGTGCAACAATAAGCACAATAGCAGGCTTAGAAATAAGCAATCTTGGCATAGCAAAAATAAGACCAACAACAAACATTGTTTATACAGTAGCAAGTGCAAGCATACATGGCTCATTAAAATGTGTAGGTACCATCAAACAACATATCAACCAATCTGCCCATCCCACTGATAATTGAACCACCTCAGAACACTTTCATCCCACCCCCTGATCCGAAAAAATGATGTGACAACACAAATCAGGTTGCTCTCACAACAAATGCTTGACCTTCAATCAGGGTGAACCATGAAAACACCCAACAACTTGTGTCCTTATTTGCTCAAAAAAATCCTTGTAATGAAACCATCCCTGAAGGGATTTGAGATCCCAAAATTTGATAAGTACCATGGGACGGGAAACCCTAAAGATCACATCAGGGAATTCCAAGTTCACTGCATGGAGGTCATGTATGATGATACCTATATGATGCAGCTATTTTCTAGGAGTTTGGCTGGCCATTCCATGGAATGGTTCTCTCACCTACCCACTGGCATAAAGACATTCCAAGAAATCATAGATGCATTCATCAAAAACTACGAATGCAATATCACCATGGATGTCAGTCTAGAGGAACTCTCAACTATGAAACAAGGTAGGAATGAATCATTTGCTTCATTCCTACAACAATGGAAATCCAAGGCCAATTGTAGCAAATGGGCCATGACCGAGGAAAAACAAGTGTGCACTATCATATCGAACCTTGATAGCCTCTTGGCATTCCATCTCAAAGTCCAAGGGATCACAATTTCCAAGGTACTCAGCATCGAATGAGCCCTTATGACACAACCTGGAGGATCAACTTCATATCCTGAACAATAGAACATTCACCCATCTACAAGCTATAATGACAAACCTCGCACATGGGAAAGGAACAAAAATTTCACAAATGATGGTGTGGTTGATGCCAAGGTCGTAATCTTTACTTTCGGGCACCTATAGCAGCTAAACTGTGAGGAATTTGAAGATGATGCAAACTAGAGTTTCGTGAAATTTTCTCTATAGATTCTAAATATATTTTTTTCAAAATTTTTGGAATCAAATTGCACTTCTTTTTCCATCTCCCTCAAAGACTAGTTTTTTTCAGAAAACAACATTTTAAAAAAGTGACGCTCACTGTATAATGTATAACGTTTTTTCCATGAAGGAAAAATTTTTAATTCTTTCGAATTTAGATTTGTAGCTCTAATATCTAGTGCTTCCAATTGGTTAGATAGTTTTTTATTGAATATTTTTTCTTTAATCAAGTTTTGAATTCAAACCAATTATAATTCAGACATAGTGCGACCGTATAAAACGTAAAATTTTTTGTGTGTATTGAATTTCTTTTTTTTTTCTTTGTTGGATCAAGGACTTCAATATCTGGTGCACTAATATTTTTAGTTTTTTTTTTTAAAATATACTATTTTTCCACATGTGCATAATAGATATAATAATAAAATTAAATTTATTTGAAATTATAATTTTTGGGAAGCTTATAATAAGGACTACATACTTGCAAAAAAAAAAAATTAAATGAATTTATTTGATTCGCCAAAAGGTAAATCAAAAGTGGTTTTAAACTAGCATTTTGATAGGTTTAAAGGAGACTCTGTTATAGGTATGGCTTAAAACTAGCAGGGTTCTATCCAAGGGGGTTTGATTTAAGGTAGTTTGATCAAACCCTCTTAAATTGTAATTCTTTAAATGGAACCTTTTAAGGCTTAAATCATTATATTTTTCTAAAAATATGTGATTTCAGCAAAAATCAATTCCTCCTAGAAATTGTAAACTAGCTTTGTGGGATCAGCCAACAACCGCAAAATAATGATCATAACACTCAAACCAATGTGGTATCAAAACACCAACCAACCAAAAAGCAACCAATCAACAATGTCAATGATCAAAGGGGACCACCCCCGTGGAACAAGATTTCCCCCAAATAGAAGTACACCGCTCTTGGGGAACCACTCAAAGTCATCATGAAGAAATTGATAAAAAAAAACCTCATCAATATTCCAACATATTAGAAATACCAAGAACTAGATATTAAACCTCCTTGGTACAACGAAAATCAGCTCTAAGACTTCCACAAAATCAAAGGGCACACAACTACCAATTGCATGAGGTTAAAGAACCTAGTCTAATACCTCATTGATCAAAGAATCATAAATGTGGAACAACCAATAGGAAATTAGAATCTTAAAATATATATGAATCTGATGCCTAACCATAACAATAAAGGAAACAATAACACTGATAAGGGGAAAGGTACCTTCAAGAATGTGAATCATGTGTATGACCATGTCATTGCATCCCGAGATGACTACTATTCCACCATAACCATCAAGGGAGCCCATACTGATTGTGGAGTCAGCACAAGAGGTGGCAAGGTTACTATCGCAAGGTCATCTCAGCCAAATAGAGCACCCACATCCAACCCCAGATCTTTTCCCAATGGCTACAATGTCCTTGATTAGCTAAAAAGAACCCCAGCACAAATCTCCATCATGGAGTTACTAAAAATGTCATCTGCCCACAAGAAAATCCTTGAGGAAGATTTGGCTTCATCCACTGTGCCCACAGATCTTGATGCAGAGCAATTCCAAGCTATGGTCAGAAACATCATCACCCTGAATCTCCTTACATTCTCCTACCAATATTTCCCTGCTCAACCATCTCATAACCGTGCATTCCATTTAGAGGTCCTAGTGTAGAAAAATAAAGTCAAACGAGTCTTGGTGGATGGAGGTGCAGTCTTGAATATTTCTTCCCTCAAGCTCATTAAGAACCTAAAAATCTCAAAGGACTCCATTAGCAAAGGAAAAGGTACTACAATAAGAGCGTATGATGATTAGGAAAGAGTGTCACAAGGCACAATCCAAATCCCTATTCAAGTGGGGCCAACTATCATGGAAACTACCTGTCAGGTCCTAGATCTCAACTTGCCTTATAACATTCTCCTAGGACATCCATGGATCCATGCAATGTAAGCAGTGGCATCAACCTTCCATCAATGTGTGAAGTTCACATATGAAGGACAAGAGGTCACCATCCATGGAGATCCTGAACCATTCTCCTATTGCAAAAGCCTTGAGAAAAAATACTACAAAATACCTCAAGTACCTAAAAATGATGAAGGCCCATCAACGTCGTACATTGATCGAGCCACTCTTGCTTCCACTTCTACAATGGAGACACATGTCACTCCCGCCATTCCCACCATCTATGATATTAAAGTCATCATCCAAGATAATGGTTGCAAAAATTATACAATTCCCAAGAATGTTTTTTTTATAGGAGAGTTACCACAATCTCCCAGATCAAGAGGACGTCCACAATAAAACAAGGCTTCAACATCCCAAACGTCCACTAAAGACTATCCCAACTTTAGAAGTTGGGGAGATCTCGGCCGAGAAGTCATAGAGGAGGACCCATCTCATCTCCTATACCAAGATAATAGACTAGCAACCAATCTACCAAAGGATAACAGAAGCAAAGGTTTGCAAATGATGCTCGCAATGGGCTATGACAGAAACTAGAGACTTGGAAAAAATGAGAATGGTCTTATAATACCCCTCATTCCTAAGATAAAAATGCAGAATCTTGGCCTCGAATATACCCCTCTAAGTATTACCATACTTGGACGAGGCCCCCTAGTTAAAGTAGTGAAGACTCCCCATGAACCAATGCTAGCTGAGCTTCACTTGTATGTACTGGTCACATCATAGATAATTTAACTTTTGACATAACAAACATCTGAAGTAGTAGTCATGATGAGGATCCCATAACCAACATACCCATGCTCTTTGAGGATACCAAACTTCTCATGATTAGCACCTTATCCTGTGAGTCAGACCATCAAAAACATGAAATTTGGCTAGTTTACCCCCAACTCATCGATTATGACCAACGAGGACCACCAATTCTTGATACATTAAAAAATGATGAGGCACTCTCAGAAATCATGAGACTAGGTGATGAAATTCCATTTTGTGATTGTAGAAGTTGAAAAACCAACATCATAGTCCCCAAGAACACCTACAAGCAATCACCTATTACATGCAACAAATATTACGAACAAAAAAGAAAGATGTTCAGTAAACTCTCAGAGAAAGTTTGTGCAAGAAAAAATTAGCATAATTGATTATTGAAAGTAATTGTTTTACAAATTATACAAAAGCATTCAAAAAGGAAATGATGCAATAAAGAAAGAAAAACAACCCTAATCTTATCTTGAGCAAAAAGATAGCTCAATAAGATAAGGATAATAATTAACTTAGGAAATAAAATATGCCTAAGTAAACTTATGCTAGGGTGTAATTAAATAATTAATTACACCAACACCCCCCCATAAGTGCAACTTAGGGAGAAGAAAATTATTATGCAAAGATGAGTCCCGGCAATAAGGCCCGATTAGGTACTCATTTACAAATGCAATGATGAGGTAGAGAAGGAAAACCCAGTGGGACAAAACCCCCCTACAATGAGATGACTATTGAAAAGAAGCACTGGAACCGCAATCTGACAAGCAAGGAAATATACTTTTGTCTACAACTGAAACCAAAACTGGAATCATAATAATGTGATAGCAGACTCGATACCACAGAACACTGGAAAACTCACAAATTGGAACAACCCTAGAATTTGTGAAGCAACAGTAGATGACACGATGACAAAATTTGGAAACTATGAATCTTGATGCCGATGCCAAACTCAGACTAAAAATCTTCCATGGGAAGGAGTACCAAAAAGACTCTAGAACATTAACCATAAAAACATGGCCCTCAAATTAAGAAGGATCTGAACCAATGTGGATCAAGAAACATAATCTCTCAACTGAAATGTGAACTGATGAATCTGATATGTGTCAAACAATAGCAAAAATGTTGCCAAAAGAAACAAGGAAACCAGATAACCCATACAAGTTTCCAAAAAATCAAGATTGGAGAATGGAGATCAAAGTGCATGCACGCTCTAATCAAATTCTTATGCAAGAAACCCCCCTAATGGAACTTTATCTCAGTTCACTTATTACAATAACCCAATGATTGTAACAAGAGAGAAGGAAAAACATGCATAAAATAAAGAGAGAATGCAAACATAGTGCATACACAAACTAATGTTCACATCTACCTACATGATTAAAAAGGACCTCAGATCTATGTAGAGGTTGGAACCAGCTTTCCGATGATATCTCATTTGTGAAAATCTGACACCATGGCCAAAAGTTATGAATTTTTAAAAAAACTGAATTTAGCTTGGAGGAAATGGGTTTTCTAGCAAAAAATGTTTACTTCTGATTTAATTTCTGCAAAATCTGTTCACAATGAGTGGAAAAAAATAGAAACCTAGAAATTGTTTTTTCATCCAGCAAGCAGAAGATGAAAAAATAATTTTTAAACCTTTAGCCAAGAGAAAAATGACATGCACCAATTTTTGTACAGTGATTTCCTCTAGATCTGTACAAGATATCAAAAAATCTAAAAGATACCCAGTTTAGATTTTGACCCTGGCTACAAAACCCAGAAATCAGTTTTCCTACAACTGAGTGAAAGCTAGATTTCTGAAGAAAAAATGAAAAATGAATTCAATATCCCTTACATAGAAAAAACACTATGAGAGAATATCTTCAAAACATGAACATGAAGCAATAGGTCTGGATCTCTGATACCGTTTAGAAGTTGAAAAACCAACTTCATAGTCCGCAAGAACACCTATAAGCAATCACCTATCACATGCAACAGATATTCATAAAAAAAAAGATGTTTTGTAAACTCTTAGAGCAAGTTTCTGCGAGCAAAAATCAGCATAATTGATTATTGAAAGTAATTGTTTTACAAATAATACAAAAGCCTTCAAAAAGGAAATGATGCAATAAAGCAAGAAAAAACAACCCTAATCTTGTCTTGAGCAAAAAGACAACTCAATAAGATAAGGATAATCATTAACTTAGGAAATAAAATATGCCTAAGTAAACTTATGACAAAGTGTAATTAAATAATTAATTACACCAACATCGATCACAAAACAAGATTCATCATTGCGCTATATACACATGCATACTATGGGGAAATGATTGAATCCCTCAGTACCAAAAGCAAAAAATTGAGAATAATCTCTATGTCCTTGAGTGAAAACCACATTGTAGCACTCTCTGACCCGAAAAAGGTAAAAAGAAAAGATGCATGCAATGGTGAAAACCTCTTCGAGGCACCCAAGGATGGGGGATTCAATCTTCCTTTTAGATCTCTTCATCAAGAAAGATCAACGGTCCTAGTAGAAAAATGCAATCTAGTTAATATAGGAATAGAGCGGACACCGCACATCACATTCTATGCGAAATCATTACTATCAGAAGAACAAAAACTCCTAGTAGCCTTCTTGAGAGAGAGAAGGGTAAAATTTACATGGAGCTATGTTTCCATGCGAGGGCTCAATCAAGCTAATCATCTAGTAGTATGTCCTAGAGCAAAGCCTACCTGACAAAAAATTAGGAAAATGCACCCTCAGATCACCTTACTAGTCAAAATGGAACTAAAGGAGTAACTTGATGCAGGATTCATATGACCAATTGACTACCCTGAGTGGGTATCCAATATAGTTCCTATTTCAAAAATAGATTGGAGCATCAGAATTTGCACAGATTTCAGGGACTTAAACAAAGCATGTCCAAAAGATGATTTCCTGTTGCCCAACATTGACATGATCGTAGACATGACGACGGTGCATGAAAAGATTTCCTTGATGGACGGTTTCTCATGATACAACCGGATAATGATTGCTAAAGAAGACCAACACAAAAGAACCTTCACTTGTCCATTGGGGACTTAATATTGGAATATGATGTCATTCAGCTTGAAGAATGCAAGAGCAACATACCAAAGATCCATGATATTAATCTTCCATGACATGATTCATAAAACTATCACATATTATTTCGATGATATACTAGCCAAATCCAGAAATAGGAAGGATCATATAGCAACTTTGAGCACTATTTTTGACAGGCTAGAGGAATACAAGGTTTTATTACATCCAAAGAAGTGCATCTTTAGTGTACAATCAGGAAAGTTGCTAGGATACATAGTGTCAATGAGAGGTATTGAGGTAGATCCAACAAAAGTAAAATAAATCCTTGAGATGGAGGCACCCAAAACATTGAAAGAATTGTGAGGTCTCCAAGGTAGGCTTCAGTCCATCTGAAGGTTCATAGCACAACTGGTAGATAAGCATAATCCATACTCTCACCTACTTCACAAGGGAGTAGTGTACAAGTGGGATAACAAGTGTGAATAAGCCTTCAATAAGATCAAAGAATATCTACTTACACCACTAGTCCTTATGCCACCAATCCCAAGAAAGCCATTAATTCTTTATGTATCAGCAACAACAACCCTTGGAGCTCTCTTAGCTCAACATGATGAAAATGGGACTGAAAGCACCATCTATTATATCAGAAAAAAATGGTTGGGAATGAGTTAAACTACTCATTCATTGAGAAACCATGTTTATCAATAGTGTTTGCTTCATAGAAATTTAGACATTACATGCTAGCACACAAAATAAAACTCATCGCCAAGATCGACCCTCTCAAGTACTTACTATCAAAAGCAATTCTCACTGGAAGGATGGCTAAATGGGTCATGATATTATTAGAGTATGAAATTGAATATGTGTAACATAAAGAAATCAAAGGCCAAGTCATTGTAGATAAGCTTGCGAAAGCACCAATCTATTTAGATAATCTTCTCATCTCAAAGTTTCCAGATGAATCCATCTTCAATCTCAAAATAGCTGACCACTAGAAAGTTTATTTCAATGGCTCATACACACAATATAGATCAGGATTTAGTGTCTTCTTTATCACCCCACAAGAGGACTACATACTAATGTCCTATAAATTGGCATTCCCCTACACCAACAACATTGCAAAATACAAGGCTTTAAGCATAGGTCTCAGAATAGCAGTGTAGTGGCACATCATGGCCCTCAAAGTATATAGAAACTCCCAACTGATAATAAATCAAAGTGAATGGTGAATAACAAACTAAGGATGATAAGCTCACCGCATACAATAAATAGGTAGAGACTGTCAAATAATCCTTCATTGAGATCACATTCCAACAAATTCCTAGAGAAAACAATAGAGCCCTAGACACCATGGCAACAATTGGATCCTTACTTGAAATCCCTAGCAATGTTTTAAAACATTAATTCTTGGTAGAGAAGCTTCTCATACCCACATTCAAGGTGCCAAAGTCAAAATTTGTGTGCGAAATCATTGGTCTCAGTGATCCCTGGTACCATGACATCTATACTTACCTATGAATAGGTGTTTTGCCCGCTGACTTACCCTCAAGCTTAAAAAGAACATTTGTTAAAAAATTCTATAATTTTGTCATCCTAGGAAATACCTTATACCGTAGAAGCATAGAGGAAACCTTATTTCGTTGCCTTAATACTGATGAAGCCTTGACTGCTTTAACTGAGGTGCACAACAAAATTTGTGTTTCACACTTGAGTGGAATGACCTTGGCCAAGAAATTGTTGAGGATGGAGTATGATTGGCCTACAATGGAAAGGGAGACACATTGCTATGTCAAAAGGTGCCTACAATATCAACAACATGGAGACCTCATCCATGCTCCAACTCAAGAGCTTCATGCTATTGTTACACCATGGTCCTTCTCACAGTGGGGATTCGATTTCATCAAAAAAACTACTCCCACTTCATCTAATGGCCACAAGTTCATCATAACCGCTACTGAGTACTTTACCAAGTGGGTGGAAGTCATACCCATGACATATATCTGGGAAGTAGATATCAAAGTTCATCCTAAATTATTTAATTTTTTTCTATAGTGTTCCCCAAGCTATTATGTCAAATAATGGAACACCATTCAAAAATTAGGATGTTCGTGACCTTTGCAAAAAAATAAAAATCCAACATCGGTTCTCCACCCCATATTATCCCCAAGGAAATGACCAAGTAGAAGCTAAAAATAAAACCATTTTAAAGATCCTCAAGAAAATAGTCAATGATGCAGGTCGTGACTGACATCTACAGCTCAATCTCACCCTTTGGGCCTACCAAAGTAACATCTGCACACCCACTGGCACCACTCCCTTCTCCCTAGTCTATGGATCATAAGTAGTACTTCCCATTAAGATCGAGCTCTCGTCACTAAGAATATCACTGCAAAACCTCATCATGGATGAGGAGTACCAAGTATCAAGATTGAATGAGCTGGAGCTACTGGATGGGTGACGTATAGACACTATAAATCATTTGCAAGTCTATTAGAAAAAATTCAAGAGGGGCTATAAAAAGAAAATCAGAAGCAGGACTTTCTAAGTTGGAGAACTGGTACTAAAGGAAAACTAGAAGAATGTCCCAAATCCAAACAACAAAGGAAATTTGAACCCAATTGGTTGGGACCATTTGTTATCACAACAAGCTATAAGTCAGGGGCATATCAGTTTTCAACACCTAAAGGGGAACCTCTGTAGGAGCCCATGAACAACTCCATCTCAAAAATTTTTATGCCTAATCTTTCAAGGTATAGAATCAAAAAATCCAAACGAAAACAAATAAATTAGAAAATGGCTTGAAAAAATGGTTGCCCTGATGAAAACCTGGCAAACAGGCATCTTGGTGACAAAAATAAATAAATCAAAAACCCAAAAATCCAAAAAAAATAGAAAAAGGATTAAAAATAGTGAAGAGAAAAAATCGTCCACTAGTGAAAACCACTTCGGTGGCACTCTGGACAAGTACCTTGGTTAAAACCTGGCAAATAGGCACCTTTTGTAAATAAGCACTTTCCATCCACTAGGGTCTTTACTGCTTGTTTTGCATCATCCATCAGTTATGTTTCCATCACCCATCGCATTCAGATCTCCATCCATCACCCATCTATTTGGTATCCACATCATAGCTTGGTCCTTTTTTTGTATCATGATCCCTCCTAGTACTACTCAACCCATTCCCAAGGTCAATTTGTCCTGCCTTTATCAAAGTAGTCTATTGCATCTGCTGGAGTCATGTTCTCATTGGATCGAATTCCTATATATTCTTGAAGTCCTAAAATCACAAAATCTGAAAACATTCAAAACATATCAAAATCCCAAAATAGGTCAAAAAGTTAGTCAAAAAGTCAAAAACAAGAGTTGCCCTACCAAACTACAAGTCTCTGAGCCTTGAGCTTAGGCAAGGTTGATCTTTGACCATCTCCTGAGACACTTCTAAGGTTAGTCCTTTAGGAGTCCATCATAATAAAATAACATTTCATCATGTATATCTTCATCTGTAAATCGGTCAAGTCATTAGTTGAACTATGTGGTCTCTACATGTATAACATAGGCAAGGCTAATCTGATTTATCAGCCCCCGAGGCCCCTAGGATAGGTACTTAGGTTAGTCTCTTGGTAAAAAATTTAGAAAACCCCAAACCATTTGAAAATAAAAAATCAAAACATTTATAAAATCTCAAAAAATACCAAAAATAGCCTCAAAACATTCCAAAACTCTAAAAACATCCAAATATTTGAAAAGAAAATCCATCTTCCTCACCTTACTTTCACCCGCAATAACATCACTCATAATAAATGATTTTCATCCTCAACCTTTGGTGAAACAATCATAAACAAGTCTAATAGGTGAAAAGTGAAAACTCAAAATGTCAAGTCTCAAGTTTAAGTTAGTAGTTAAACAAGTTGGTCAACTCTTTGTGCCACTAGCCTATCATCCAATCAGTCCAAAATCAATCATCTGATAACATCATGTCCTAGGATGTATCCTCCCTACAATGGACATTATTTATCATAAAGAACACTTTGGATAAACGAAATGATGTACTGCCATCAACTAACATGTCCTAGGATGTATCCGTCCTACAATGGGAATTATCTTTTGGAAATAGTTTCAGTTCTTATCCTTAAAAACACATTTCCTTTTGGTTAGTGATATTGAAGAACATCAGATTTTTTGTTTACTTTATCTTTGTCTTTGGACTTATCTCTTTGCGCTCATTCCAAGGACCTCTCAATGATATCCCCAATGAAGGGATTTAGAGAGATAGGAATGGGGCAATGATTATTATCTTTTTATTTGTTGTGCTTGTTGGACATTCTTGTAATATAACCTTGGAAAATACTTTTTTAATTAGGTATGTACAGAGGGTGTTTTAGATATTTTGTTGACGACATAGGAAGGATTTCCTTTCTATGTTTTGGTCTGAGATGTTTGAAGTACCTAAAATGCATCCTAGTAAGGCTTCTATATGCCAAGTGTGAACAAGGATATTCCTATCTAATTGTCGAGTCAAATTCCATCACACTAATAACAATGCCATCTTGGTTCTTTATACCTTGATGCATCATATTTATGTGTTTTTTCAAACATAAGATAATTAGACCTTTGAAAATCCCAACTCCACAATAGGTGTTCATCATCATCAGCTTCTTTTTTCTTGTTGAAATCTCTTCTTTCTTTCATTTTTTCTCGCCTCTTCACACTAACAGGGTTCTATGACAGCTAATCATCACTACCATTAATCTTGCATCCACAAAATTGTCAACACAATGTATATCATATAGAAACATTAATCATCTCATACATATTTAATATAGATTTGTTATTCTAAGCATCTCATAATCATAGTGTTGCATACACATATGCATATGAATATCTCTTACGAAATCACATGAAACATAAATAAACCATCATATAACCACCATGGCATCACATAAATAAATTGGGCATTTGCATCCATATACATATCATCCATCATCCATTCGTATCATATAGAACACATCACAATCATTTTATAAATCATTCCATAACATTATAAGCATCAAGTTCATAATTAAAATGAATCATAATAGGTACAAAAACATTATAAACAATCCATTACATTAAGTGCATACATCCATCCATAATCATATAAAACATCTCATAAAAGGCTTTCATTATATACATTATTCACATATCATTTTGCATATACAACATAAATCATCATCTCCATACCATTTTGCATAACATATCACATCATATAACATCATATCATAACATTGTCACAAGTGCATACCATACATACCAAATCACATACATTCATCATTGCATAGCCACATATTAGGATCACTGCATTCACATCATCGTCACCATCATAATAGAAAAAGAAATTGAAAAGGAAATCAGTGCATAAATCATTGCATGTGCATCAACATACATAAGTCATCATAATTGCATCATCATATACATATCATCTATCATCCATCCATATCGTATATCATATAAATCCATTTTGCATATCATATGTCATCATTCATTAGAAGCATAATATAGATTTTTCAGTCACATAACCATCACATAACGCATATACACTAGTAGAAAGAATACATCCATACATCCATTTCATAATACCATAACATTATTGCATCGCATATAGAAATAGAACCATCCATAAATGCATAATAAATAAATAGTACACAACACATCACATCAACATCATCATCTCATATATATATATCATCAAGTAACTATCATAGTACAAAATAATCAGATCACTGTACATGTGTATGTCAATAAGTACAAAAAGGCCCAATGGGCTATAAAAAATGAGCCCAAATGGCATGATCAAAATGAGGTCTAACCCTCCTATTTTCTGCCCTTGCCTCTGTCACCATGACCCTCTATCGGTCTGTGGCTTGTACACTATGAATAATTTGGAGCCCGGGCTACTTTGGGAATGACATGATGGTAATGTAACTAATAGTAGTCTACCTCCCGGATGGCCTCCCTATATGAGTGAAGAGGCACTGTGCTATGAGAGCAGGATGCTGCCATGCTCTCTAGTTGTTGCTTGCAGCCCATTTTTGTAGCTGCCTATACCTCTGCGGTCTGCCTCTATAACACTGCCTAGTCCCTCTCTACTGACAAGGCCTAAACCTAGGCTTGCAACTGTATTATCATCCCATCCCTCAGATCTGGATGACCTACTGGATGTACTAGCAGAGGTTGCATGTGAGGTTGATCCTCACCTCTATCTCATGGTGGTGTGGCAACTCGATCTTGGTGCTCGTCATGTCCACCATCCGGCCCCTAATCTCAATCTTGCATATGTACATCAGAATGAGGCTAATCCACTTGAACCTGTGTCAGCTGGATCTGTGCTATCCCTCTGCCACCCTGATCCTAGGCTCCCTAGCCTCATGATGTCCCCCTACCCCTAGCTCTCCATCAAGCTATGGGTGCACCTAGAACTGTCAAATGTAGAGGTGGTCAGAACCAATCTTTGTACACCCGAGTCACTTCTGGATCTACAACCCCCTGATCGTACACCCATGGTTGGGCCACCAGCTGCTTGAAATTGTCAACTGCCTCAGAGGCAGGAATATATTGACCCCAAGCACCCTGCGATACTATACAAGCAAAAATTTGCCACATAATCATCATCTAGCTTGTCATGTACCTCCCAAAATTGACGATAGACTCGTCCGTGTAGATATCACTCAATCATAGTATTTTCCCACCCCTGCATATGCCAATCATGGTAGGCAAAGAATAACTGCTATACATCATCGATCCATCTAGGTTGACCAAGGTAGGGATGCCATGTAAACACTGTCATCTCCTCAATAACCCTCCTCTAGTGAGGGATCCCTTGCTCACTGGTGTGTGTAAAGGACACACTACCCCTATAGTGTGAAACCACTGGATCATCAGGACAACCTGGTACTAGAACAACCCATGGCCTAAGAACAAAGATATGCTCCCACACCCACACATGAAGATGCATGAAACCTTCACCAAGTTCCCTACCATCTAGGTATGCATACTCGTGCAAATCAGTATAAATGGAGGCAAGAAGAACGAGACCCCATGCAAAATGAACTGGCCTATCACTAACCATCCGCTCCTAGCAAAGCCCCCAGCTAGGAATGAAGTACTGGCCTCATTGATCTGGAGCAACAAGACCTAAAATAATAGCAACCACCACTAAACAGAATGGTGACATAACCAATTGGTGATGCTCTAGCTCTATCTGGCCCTCACAAAACATAACCTCATCTATGGCAGGACTACATGGCAGGAATCTCGTCCAGCATCCATATCATGAATAACTCGCTGACCATGTATCAACAATCTAAGGATGCACCACATGTCCTGCATGGTAATGGTGGCCTCGATAGTGGGAAGATGAAACAACGATGTCTCATTGTGCCATCTCTCGACAAGCACAAAAATCATACCAAGGTGGGTCCGCACAGGCATTGCATAGGCAATATACCATAGCCTCATCGCAGTCGATCCTGCTCCCTATTAGTCAGATCTTGGAAATAACCAAATATTATCCCTCATGATCTGTACTAATGAGAATAGAGCTCCCTCACCCCCTCCCACATTAGCAAAGGTCACCATGTTAAAATCATCAAGAAATTTTTTCCCGAGCATTCAAAAAACATATCTAGCGTTGCAAACTATGAAGGCATCACAATTTAAAATTTTCTAATAGAGATGTTGGAGTCTCAAAATCCCAAACTGCACCACGATGGTGCACTTTTCTTACAACACCTTGAACCCTAATTCTAAAGTGCACTACAATGTCAGAGTTTGAAAGTATAGCACTCCATTTCATGAAGGCGTCAAAGTTTGAGGAATCTTTTCAAACTACAAACTCCACTGCGGTGGTAAATCTCATGAAGGAAATTCAATTTGGAGGACCGAGCAATCTAGTTTGAAATTTGAGTGGCGCTATATAGCACTGCTGTAAATGACCTAGTTCTAAAAGCAATAAATAAGCATGCAAAACAAAAAATGAAACTCAAGTAAGGATCACATACCAATGTACCAATGCTAGGAGGTCACTGGTACATTTGTACTCAGTTAGAGATATGCAATGGGATTTGTCATTGTGCCATCTCGTCGGGGTATCAAAGCTCAAATTGCAGAATCTCTCAGGGCTGAATGTGAAAATGAATTAGAAGTGCTCCATCGAGGCCTTTTTAAACCTAAAAATTAGGGTTTTTTACCCCGTTCGACCATCCTGCTAGGGTTTCGGACCCCCGATCCCATTCTTGTCCATTTGGAGGCCGTTTTACACCTTTTTTATGTGATTTATCTCATTTTTTTGACCTCTTGGAGCCTTTTTGGACTTGTCGAGCACCTTGTCCTCTTTTATCGCGAGATCACCCAAAAAAATAGAATTTTCATCTAATCTCTCGAGGGGGAAGCGTATTACCATAATTTCCTTCATTGGGGCAGTAGTGAGGCATTTTTAAAATTAAAAAAAATTGGCATTTGATCGAGACTATTTATTCTTTGAACCAAGCACAATGAGTGCACTTCTTCAAAGAGAGGGAAAATGTACACATCAAAAATACATTGATTGACATTACACATTTGATCCTAACCACTAACACCATTTCACCCTAAATCATCCCTCAGTCTAACCATTTAATCGAATACCTTTATTTGATTAAATTCATCAATGTTCCTCTCTTAATTAAATAAATCATCTACCTAATTAAGCCATCCTTTCTTGTTAATTAAATTAGTGAGTTTGATTTAATTACCCCTATTTAATTAAATAATCAATTTTATTTGATAAAATCTCTAAAGTCTATCTATTAAATTAAATAAATTAAAACCTTATTTAGTTTAATTTAACATCATATCTTTTAATTAAATAAATCAAAAGTCCTTATTTAATTAATCCTTTATCATATTCTTCTCATATTTGATTTAAATAAATCCCCAAATCTATGTCAAATTTGTCACATTAACTAATCTCTCATTAAATTAATTAAACTTAATTAATTTAATCTATTTTTATGTCCCATCCTCTAGCTTTTTCAAATTGCACATGAAAATAGATTTAATTCATTCATTAAATTGCTATTTTCTTCACAAGGCATCTTTAAAGGCATATTCCTCAAATTTGAATTCAAAATCCAAGTGGACTTTCTCCTTCCAACAAGGAATTTACTCCACCTAGAAATTCCTTTTTCCTTGAGCCAAGTGGCATTCAATGCACCTTATTTCCCTCATACATGTCATTTCAACAATTTCAAAATTCAAATATATGCATTTATTGACACATTATTCAAAACTTGCACATCCTGCATCCATTCACTTGTTGACAAGTGGCACCTTACCATTTTTTGATTTTTAGTCCCACATTTCTCCATTTTGTACATTTGTTCAACTTGAAATTCTATAAATGGAAGGCTCATCCTTCATCTCTATCATCCACAATTTGAGTAAGCTTACTATATTCAAATACATCTTAAAATTCATAGAAACCTTTATCCATTTCATCAAGTTTTATAGCTAAGTTATGCACATTTGTCTTGGAGCATTCATCAATCTTCAACCAAGGGGATCACAATCTTCATCAAATCATCTTCATTACATCAAATTGGCACCAACTCCCTTAAGAGATTAAGAGTTTTCTTTGTTTTAGAATATGATTTGATATTTTAGCTTTGATTTTGTTGTGTTCTTCATGTTATTCCTTTTCTCTTACATTCAAATGGATTTCTTGAGGAATCTATATTCTAACTTGCATTTCAATCTTCTAATGCTTTCATTTGTTGTGTTTGTGTAGGTATATGATCTAGGTTCATATTAAGTCATTATGTCATATTAGGGTTTAATATTACATCATGCATTGCATTTATCTTTCCAAGTCTTAACTTGGTGGTAAACCCATCATTAATCTCTCAACATACCGTAAGACAGTCCCTTAGCAAATCACTTTCTCCCATTTCCATCATTTGATTGATATCTCTAGGGAATCCCTGAATGTTAGTTGGAAAAAGGTGGTGTTCTATGTCCTAAACCATAAAGCATCCATTTTTCAACTAATCATTTTGGTGAACCTGCATTTAGAATACCTTCTTTTTTATTTGGAGTGCATCATCATCCTAGGTCTTGATTGCATTAACATTGCATTAGGTTTTGCATTAGATAAATGACATCCTAGGGTTTAGAAATCTTGCATTATTGAAAGTGCATATATGTTACATTTTTAGATCTCAAATAATGGAAAATCATATATGGTATCTGTAGGATCGTGATGGGCCAAAAAGTGGTGATTTGATGGGTATCTGTAGGGTATGCGGGGATTCTCACCCAAAAATTTTACCCAAAATTGATGAAATGAAAAGGGTTTTTAAAGGAGATTCTCACCTTTCCACTAATATAGATTATGCTTTAGTTTGAATTTAATCAATAATTATTGTTCATTCTCTATTTGAATTACGACTAAAGTATTGATTGATAGGATGATTGAAAAAAAATTATAGCTTTCAAATGGTATAACATTTTTTGAATCCAAACCATGAGTCACATTCTATGCTTCACATACTATAGGATTAAAAAAAAAAATCATGAATTTTTGACCAAGTTAAGGTGGTCAGACATACAAGTTTTTATATTTTTTAAAATTGTAATAAAAATTCATAATTAATTATTTACTTGGAAACAAATTACAAAACAATATGCATCACATCTGGACATGGGTCCTCTACTTATATCTAAAAATTATAAAAAAAATATTATCATTTTATTGTGGTTAGGGTGGTCAGATAGATATCTACTTATTCTTTCCTTGAAATTTAAGTACTACTGCATTGAAATTTCAAATTTTCACCAAATAGATTTTTTTTTTTTAAACATAAACCTAGAAGTTTAGAAACTACATTCAATTTTCTATAGATTATATTCTTACATATTTTAGAAATAATATAGATAACTTATTCAAATTTTTACATCAAGTTGCCTAACTCTGATTTTTCTAAATTTTTTGCCACTTAAGGGCCTATTTTTCCAAGGATGATCCTGCACATACTATAAAATTTTTATTTGCATTTAGTTTATAGATGACACAACATAAAAAGCATAAAAATCAATTGAAATTTTTTGAAAATTTTGAAAAAAAAAGCCCTCACTAGGACTCATTCGCCACCTTGGACGAATCAGTCCCAATCCATATTTTAGACTACCTTTTACAACATTAAAAACCTCATTTTTATGCTTCCTAAGCTTGCTGGTAACGTATACTATATGTCTGGAAGGTTTTGGTAACATTTGTTTTATGCATCTAGGTCAAAAATATCAATTTAGGGTACTCATTTTTTAAATCATTTCAATTACAAGCATCATCATATCTAAAAAATGTTCACATTTCTAAGACTTTGCATCATATGGATGAAAGTACTTTTCACTTTTGCATATACAACTTTTACATTTATTAAACTTTGCATGAGTTTGATAAAAGTTCTTATAATTTTTGGATATACATTGTTTGCATTCTTAAAGGTTTTCATAAATTTGATAGTAGTAATTTTTTCATTTTTGGATATGCATTGTTTACATTCTTAAAGCATTGCATAATATGTTTAGAAGTGCTTTTCATTTTTTTTCAAATAATGATAGTACCTTACCTTCCTAGGCATTCTCAGAAAAAATTCATATCCCCTCAGGCTATGAGAGTGTTTTAGTGAAAGATAATACAACCTTGGACATTCCTAATGATCATATTTTTTATTCTCCTAATATCTCTCCTATTGGAAAAGAAGATATTTTGGTGATAGAAGAACCAATCAATGAGATTTTTGAGAATCTTAGTTGTTTCTCTTTTTCTACCTCTCTTATTAGGCAATACATTGATGAACAAGAAGAAACAACCATATGTAATCATGATGATAACATAACACAGCAAGAAACCATTGAAACTTCAACTAGTCTACATTCATCTCTCAACAATTTCCCCTCTTGTATAATGTTTTAGAGGATAAAATTGAATGTGAGGAGGATATGTTGGTGTTAGATGCTAAAATATTTAAGGTCTCTAACAACCCTCTCTATGATCTTTCTCCTACCTATCCTATTTTGGAAAACATTAGAGAAAAAAGGAATGAAATCATAAATGATCATGACAATCACATTTGTTCTTCTCCTAGTATCTTGCATAGTTGTGAAGAAGATACTTTGATGTTAGAAAAAACAATCAATGAAAGTTCTGGAAATATTTATTTCCTCTCTTCCCCTAGACAAAACATTATTAAACAAGGAAACACCATCATTTACAAGAAAAAAAAATCCAACCATTGATCATTCCCCTACTTGCTATGAAGTCATTTTGGAAGAACCAATCCTTGAATGCAAAGAAAATTTGGTTTGGAGTTCTCCTAAAAACTCTCCTCTTTGGGAGGATATCATGGGGCAAGAAAATGACAACAATAATAAGGTGGCTTCCTTAGGTGATGATAAAAAGGTGATTTTAGATTTCCCTTTATTAGAAGTACATCAAAAAAATACCACTGAGGTTATGAATGCACAAGTGTACATTAGACCCCGCTTGGTTAATGGACCTGCTACATATCTTGTAGGACATCCTAAGAATCCATGAATTCTTTACGACCCCTCACAATGATTGTAAACTCAAAACAAACCCAAACTTATCCTTTACCCACCTAAGAATAATGTGTTGCAACTACCAAATCATAATACCATTGCTCATACATATAACACTAGAAATGATCTACAACCAAGAAAATCACCTTCAACATCCCTTCCATTTCCTAATCCTATCCTACTTGGTCCCCCTCATTTGTCTACACAAAGTGGAAAGGAGTCTGATTTTGTTGAACAAATTAAGAAGGCACTTGGTAAGATATCATTGTGGGACCTTATTCACACCTCCCCACACTATCATAACATGATTCAAAGTTCCTTGTATAAATTTCCTATCCCTTCTAATGCGTAACTGAATGACATAGAAAATCCCTAATTTGAGAAATAAAAGATGGCATTATTTTCCACCAAAGTGATCTCCCTGCTTTGAAAGTGCAAAAACAAGGTGATGATTTCATAATAATAGCTAAATATAATTGAACAAGAATAAGAATAACCATCATAGATAATGTCTCCACTCTTAATTTGTGTAGTGTAAAGCTTTTGGATAGGCTTGGCATGGATAAATTAAAAACTCAACCCACCTCTTTATCTATTAGTAGGTTTGATAATGTGGGAAGAAAACCAGTTAGAGTGATTACTTTTCCTATTACAACTAGAAAGGAAACATTAGATACTCCGATCCAACTTATGCCTCATGATCTATCATACACTCATCTTTTAGGGAGACCATGGATTCATGAGATGCATGTGGTGCCTTCTACCCTTCATCGTAAAATCAAGTATGTCCACAACAACAAAGTGTACACATTGGATACTGATAATGAGCCTTATAGTGTTTTACAACTTTAGAAAAACATGAAAAATACTTTGAAAAAATTGACACCAATTACACCAATAGAACGTATGCAACAAAAAAGACCCTGAAAAAGGAAAAGAAAACTTAGTAGTTTCAACATAAAATTTGGAGGACCCTTCAAAAGCATCCACCTCATCCACTTTAGAAGAAAAAGAAAATTTCACAACAAAATTTGATGAAACTATCAACAACCACTGAATCCTAAAGAGATGAAGAATCTTTATGGAAAAGGTTATGAATGTATGAAACAACTTGGATATGGTGGAAAAGGATGTGGTGCTAGAGAACAAGGTATTTGTGTCCTATAGAGCCTCATATGCAAGGAAAGACTAGTGGTCCTGGTTATTATCCCTCAAAATAAATGAACAAGCCTTCACTTAATATCAACATTATCACAAAAGATTCCTCTAATCCAACTTTAACATTAGTGCATCCTAAATTGACAGACACTAATGGTCTTCATTGTTATCCTTTGAAAGAAACAAAAAAATCTTTTCTTAATGTCAATCTCATCGCGCAAAACACTAATGAATCAAATTCATTAGATTTTACATCCTCCTTTCAAGGAGAGAACAAAGTCTCACAATCTAAAGAGTCTTGTGTAGGTATGACACCTTGTAATAAGCAAGAGATATCTTTGTCAGAAAATAATGAAACTTCATATACTTTCAATCAAGAGAATATCTTGATGAGACTACTCCAAGATCATCTGAAATCTCTCCCTCCAATAACATGAAATAAATTTTTCTACAATATTTCATTTTGCACATATCATAGAGTTCATGGCCATTCCACTAATGAATGTAAGGATTTGAGTAATAAGATTCAATATCTTAAGAACCATGGTGCTCTTCCTTGAGTTGAAGCACATAAGTCCTCTTTTCATTTTATCTCATCCATTTCCTACACTAAGTGGGGGCAAGGAGTTAGATATCCTTTTCCTCATATGTTACTTTTCATTGTCTCTTTGGTCTATTTGATCGCCTTTCATGTACATATAAGAGCAAGCTTGGGATGTGGATGACATGCCTTAAGATTGACTCACATGCAACATACTTATTCATGATGTAGCTTATTGGAAAAATATGACTTGGAATAGGGCTTTCTGAATAAGCTCTCATGTCTTTTTCTACTTTAAATAAAATGCTTACAACAATGGTGAGAAACTTCTTTAAATTAGGGGCATACATCGAAACTAATGTTTCACTATGTGATTTTATTTATTCTTATGACGTGTCCTTTTCTTAGTGGTATCATTTGGTTTGATTTCCTCCAAGGGTGTGATATCTCTTTCACATGTCCTCTCTTGGAGACATTAGAGATGATGTTCCCTAAGAAGAGACCTTACATGAACTAAGAAAAATCCCTTTGAACAAACCTTACACTATTTTTCATCTATAATGTCTATGAGTTTCAAGCATATGAAGCTTTTCTTGCCTCATGGAGCTCAAAGTTTATTTTTGTATGGTGCCTTATCAAATTTATCAAGAGGTATAGCTTTGGTATGGTTTGATGGGAAGCCGATTAGAGGCATGAAATTTCGTTAGCCACTCACATGTGTGTGTGAGTGCATATTGACTGCATGCGTCTCACCTTCTTGGATTACTCACCCAACGGATAGCTTGAAGTTTTGTTGCCTCAGAGTGATTGTGCATTCTTTTTGGACAAATAGCTTAGATCTGATCCACATCATGTTGGAAAAATGATCGAAGCTTGATCCACCTCATTTTTTATTTCTTTTATTTCTTTCTTTTAGTTATTGACATTGCATGTTTGTGTATCTTGCTGCTACATATCATACACCTTGTGCATGTCCTTTTGTGCTAAATGCTAGTTTGACTTAGGATCTTCAATCCTAGGGACTTGACCATTTCCTCGATCTTTGTTATCATAGACCATCCACATTAGTACAATTGGACCCCTCTTGAATGTCTACTCTAGTGTGATTTTGAAGCAAGTTCATCCTCTCACTAAAGTGGGGTCTAGATGTAATGACAAAACAAATTCCTCCTTTTCCTTGCTTGATTTGGTAATAATTAATGATAAATTAGACTTGAAATCACCTTAATCTAGTTTTTTGATGAGCTTTACACATCCACATTAGGTCTTGGGCCCTTGTGAACTAATGAACTTAAAATGGTACCTTGTTAAAGTGTTTTGAAGTGTTGTAACATAGTTTCACATGTTTTTGAGGTTTTATTAATTAAATACACTGAATAAATATCTGTTTAACCTTAATCATGCCTTATTTGGAGTATTGTAAAGTGTTGTAACACACTTTCACACTTTTATACGGTTGTCATTAATAATTGGGCTTCTTTATACTTTAATTCGCCCTATTTTACATCCACAAGCCTCATTTAATGCATATTTTCAAGGATAATCTTGACACAAATCAACATCCAATCATAATTTAGGTGTTTCTAGGTTGTATGGCCTATATTTGGTGGTTTGGGACTCATTTTCCACCTTGGGAAAATGAGTCCCGTGTGGCCCAAAATAAAAATTAATTCAAATTTTTGGCAATATTTTATCCTCCTAGATCTATTGTCGGCTTGTAGTGTTGTAATTTTTGGAAATTTAGTGTAATTAAGTATAAATATAAGGTTATTTCACTCATTTTCACCTAAGGATTTTCTGAGAGCATTCATAATAGCAAATTGGAGTTCATAAGAGTATTCAAGTGTTTACAAGATCATTCAAGAGTCTTCAAAGGAAGAATTACTCATCAATTATTGTAGAAATTCAGGATCCATCATCATGTCAGGCATATCATGCATCAATCATGTTATTGAGCTAGTGTCATGATGTAGCATTGAAGATCAAAGATCAAGCATTGTTCCACTCCTATTTTCAAGATTAAGATCTACATCCTTCACGACCATTTGATGCTAAGTTCCAAATTTAAAAGATATCATTTATAAGGCATCATTCAAGGTATTATTGTCCATGATTCATGTTCTTTGTTTCATGTTTCATTCCTTCATTTCATTGCCTCATCATTTGGTTTAATTACCTACAAGGAGTTTGACCAAGGAAAACCCCTATTCCCTAACAATCAACACTTTTTCTCTCTTTATTTGTGTGATTGCAAGTCTCTATGCTTTCAATACTTGAAGATCATTGAAGGTTAAGTTACAAGCTTGGAGAAAGTTGTTTCTTTCTCCACAGTTGTAAGGTTGTAGTCTTCACCAAAAAGTCATCTACAACCCCAAAATTAGTGTTTTAGATTCGAAAAAAAAAGAGGAACAAAAAGAGAATACATTGAAGGTTAGATTCATATTTTAAAGCTTCAAAAACCCTAACTAGACTCATTCACCACTTCTAGAAAATGATTCCTAGTTTGGGTCAATTTTTTGATTTTTACAATTTCAAATACTCTTTTTCGAGAAACTTTTTCCTATATAGAAAGCCTGATCTAGGACTAATTCACCCATATTGGTGAATGAGTCCCAATAGGCCTAAATTTCAAGATTTGTAGCATTTTCAATCTTCATTCAAGGTTTTACAAGTTTCTAGTGCACGCTTATGATTTCATAGTTTTATGATCTTATTTATATGCATTTCTAGGTCATTTTGTAAGTCATCACATCATATTAGGGTTTAGTATTACATCTTACATTGAATTTATCTTTCCAAGTCTTAACTTGGTGGTCAACCCCTCATTAATTTCTAAAAATAACCTAGGATAGTCCCTTAGCAGATCTCTTTCTCCCATTTCCATCATTTGATTGAGATCTCTAGGGAATCCTTGAATGTTATTTGGAGAAAAGTGGTGTTCTATGTCCTAAACTATACAACATCCATTTTTCAACTAATCACTGATAACATCCCATGCATCAAAGAATACGTCCATTCTAGGTTTAGTAAATTATTTTGATTCATCTTTTAGATCATCATCAAACTCAATACAAAACATATTAAATGATGGCTCAAATAACTCAAAGTTAGTATGGCAACTAGCAAGGAATTTATGTGCCTCATCAAATGATGAGTATGCTAAACCAAATGTGAAAAGATCACTATAATTTGATTTTTTCTCACTAGAAACTAAACAAGATTCTTCATTATATTTCTCATCAATATAATCCTTGTCAAAAACAATCATGTCCATTTTTTCAAAAAACTTACATATCCCATCTCTACTTCACATTGACAATCAGGAGCAACTAGCACATGATCCTACTGGGTAACACCACAGTTTTCATCATTTTCAATACTATGCTCAGGGTCACAACATTGAACACACACATTTTGATCTTCAAACTCATCATCACTCACAAAGCTAGTATACTCAATTCTTGATATAACTAGATTTCATTGTTAGTGTCCCTCACATGGGATTTGTTCATTCTCTTGTGAAAAGCATATCTCCTGAGAATTAATATTTCTACATACCTCATACAAAGAAAATACCTCTAGATCATCCTTATAAAATGATTCATAATCCTATGAAAAATAATTAGAAACTTCATTATCTCCATGACATGAAACTCCTTCACTCCTTAGGCCATGATCAAAGCTTCTAGAGTGAAAACCTAAATTTTTATCTTTAATATCTTGGCCATTGATGTGTGATGAGAAATCAACAATACTTGAAAATATATCCTTTTCTTCACCACTTGTGTACTGATTTGCACATAGGCTATTTGTGAGTTGATTACAATCTTTGTCCTCACGTATATTATAAGATATATGCCTATTCTCTGATGTACACTTCTCAGTTGTTTGAATAGCCTTCTATTTTTTCTCATTAGGGTAACCACCATTAACACTTTGAGAAATCATACTTTGTGCATAATCACACCTAGCTTCCTCTTCAATTCTTATCCAATCAAGTATCTAATCAAAACCATGAGGCTTCAACTCTTTTGGCAAGGTACTAAGCCCTGGCTCAAAAATCTCACAAAATACTTAATGCATATTGAATCCTCAGGTCTGAAATTCTTGGGAATTTCTAACAAGGCATCTAAAAACCTTCTGAACAAGCCATATGGTGATTCTCCTTTATATATTTTCATATTGGACAATTCTTGAACAAAAGACATTTGATCAACATTGCTTAAGCTTTGTTAATGTTCAATTTGGAATTCACTATTAATTGTACTAGGTAATGATGGAAAAACCAAAATAGTAGAAGCATATTTATCATGATAGTTACTTCTATTATCTAACCCACTTATATGAGATGTGCTAAAATATCTAACACTTAGAGCCATATACCCCTTCATCATTCAGTATCTCAAGTTGTTTTTAGTATCCACGGAAATTTGATATGTGTGATGCAATTTTGTGGGATTCTTATCTCAATAAATAACTCTTCATAAAATCCACCCAAATACACAACCCAACACTCTGCATCACTTGGTCTCATGTTTTCAGGAATATTTCTTATTTTCTTTACAAGTTTGAGGTTGAAAGCTAGGACCAACTCCTCTTCATCCTTTTGAATTTCCATAAATTTTTTCCTTACTAAACTTAGACTAACCCTTTCACCAAACTATTCTATAAATGCTTCCATGAATTCATTCCATGAGGAAATATAACATACTAGTAAATATGAAAACCAGTCCCTAGCATCCTCCTTCAAAGATCGAACAAAAAGCTTCATGACAACATCTTCATGACTTATCTCATATTCTCCCATTAAGTCCATAAATGTATACAAATGTCTATAAGTTGACTCTAAACTTTTCCCTATGAATTTTGGAAAATGTTCCCTAACATCATTAGGAACGAGATTGGGGAAACCTTGAATACCATTAAAATTTAATGGTCTATACCTTCCAATAGAGAAATATCTTTGATGGAATGACATGGGTTGCACATTCTGCAAGTTTTCACTTGGCACCACAAGAAAAAAATGGGGGAATGATACAATTATTGTACCCCTTTTACAAACCTCAAACATCAACTCTATAGTTGATTATTAACTTCCTTATTCCTTAATTTAACCAAGACCTTAAAATGCATAACTCAAATACATTTATGCCTTAGAACCCTCCAATTAGGTAGATTTCAATAATGTAGTCATACTTCTTAAGCATAATATAAAAACTTCAAATTATATCTCAGAAGTATGTAAAATTGCCATTGTTGTTCCATTTATTAGTGCTCGATTCACTTAATAGGGAAAAAAATTTCTCCAAATTGCTCAATATGGTTTTCACACAAATTTATGCTTCTTGAAAACTAAGACAGGAGAAATACCTAGATATGTTGCATCTATTGTAAATTATGCTTCTGACTGGAAAGCTTTGCAAATATGAATCTATCATCTCAATTTCATCAAGTTATTTGCATAGAGTTGCCACCTCTTTTCATAGAGGAATAAACTTCAACAATGTGAAGTTTCTTTCAAATGTTAATTTCACTTTGAGTTTTCTCCAATATTAGAGTCACACATGAATCCTTTATATTTTTTGCAACACAACCCTTTCTATATTTAAAAACACAATATCCGAACTAAATGTTTAGATTTAGTAAATTCTTTGACTCTGTCAAGATAGTACTAGAGTCTTTTGAAATTTTCTTTCTAGCTCCCCATTAGGGTACTTCATTATGTGAGCTCAGGTCCACCTCATCTTTTCTCAACAAATTTTCATTCTAATTTACTAGATTCTCTAAAATAATGCATATTGGTGAAGAGATCTTAGAGTCACCACCCACATTTAGTGATAAATTTTAAAAACATTCATGAAGATTATGGTAGATCTTGGACATAACTTGTAAGTTCAAAGAGAACACAACAAACCCTAAATAACTTTTCCAAGAATTGACCCACCGACATCAAAAATAGATCAAAAGATGAATTTGTACTAGAAAAATATTTGACTCTAGTACTTATGATCTGCAAAAAAATCTCTAAGTGCATTCCCCAATGGAGTAGTCAATTTTTTGGTTATTTTTTTAGAACCAAACTTAATCTCACCAGATGCCTATGAATTTTCCACAACTCAATGATAAGAAAAGGAAAGGATTGGCCAACAAACAAGTAAGAATTACTAGTCCCTTACTTCTACTCTTCGGGATTTGTGAAACCTAGGAAGGTGATCCTGATAATGTTCAAATTGAACCGTAGATTTTTGGCACCCTAGATCTTTCTAGTACTTCTAGCATTTTTCACCTAAAAGGAGAAAATAGGGCCAAAAATCTAGCTAGGTTCACTCAAATTATGCAATGTATGATGTTATTTGAACTAAATGGAATGATATAAGTGTAGTTATATGAACTAATTGATTGATTATGTATGCAAAACCTCTTATTTATGCAATGTTGGAAAACACAATGTGATATGCAAACAATGAATTATGATTGAATAAGTGCAAAATAGAATAGAAAGAGACTGAATCAAAGTGCACCTGGGAAGAAATTGGAGAATTTGGAGTCTTCTGAATGTTGTCTAAAATCACAAAAAATCATTAGTGGGACTCATTCGCTACTAATGGCGAATCAGTCCTGCTTCTAATGAAAACTATCAGGAACATGTTTCTGAGTGTCGAGATCCAGAATCTGACAAAACTTATATTTATAGCCTTAAGGTGGGAATCATTCACCACTGATGGTGAATTATTCCTCTCCCAAAATTCTAAGAAATCAGTGGAGAATTTCGTACCACTAGATCTGAGGTTGTCTGCTTGTAGGGTTGCCAACGTCAAATCTGCAGAAAATGGATAGAATGTCTTCTCCAAGCTTTAAATAAGATGTTGTTGACTTGAAACAATTTTTTGACTTCTTGTCCACTTTTCAACACCTAAATGGTTTTCAAATATGCAAACACACAAGCAAAAGGGGGGAAATGGTTAGGGGTTAGGATATGAGGATTTTCCTTGGTCAAATCCCACTTTGGTAATCAAACCCTTAATAAAACAATGAAATGAAGGAGAATGGTAAACAAATAACATGTAAATGCTATCAAATTACCAAACCCTTGTTGAAGAAAAACTGAAGATATGTCAATGGCAGCTCTTGAATTCTTGATTGATGCTTGATTATAGGATGCAAAGTGCTCAAATGCCAGTTAGATGCTTGAATGAGTTAGAAGATTGTAGGAGGATGTAAAATGAGGAGAAAAACACTTATTTATAAATTCTTGTGCCTTCGTAACCTGATGATACCTCATCATAGGCCAACCTCAAGTAATTTTGAATAAAAATCCAAAAAGAAATTGGAAATATTTTGAATTTAGAGGCAAGAGGGAGTCATTCACCACCCATGGCGAAGGGGTCCCAGCTCAAGCTTGAAAATGGGTGTTGGGAATTAAGTCACATTTAATGTTATTTGTCGGGTTTACATTAAAAAATATACTTAATTAAGCCTTATAACGACATAAAGGGGTCAAATAAAGCATAAGAAAGGTGTAAATAGTGAAATTATGCCTAGAAAAGCATGAAATCATGTTACAAGACTTTACAACACTTCAAAATAGGACTTGAAAAGTGATGAAAAGGCGATTATTAGGTAAATTGTAATGAATCATAGAGTCTAGAAAAGTGTAGAAATGTTTTACAACACTTCACAACACCTTGACAAGATGCCATAATTTGAATTTTAAGGACCTAAATGTGCATATTCAAGCCATATTACATCAATAAATCAAAGAAAAATAGACCCAACATTGTGAAGAAAAGCCTAAAAGACCATGAAAATGACAAGGGGCCATTTTTATATGGAACACAAATAATATTCCCTTGTCATTTTATCTTGAGCATTATAATAAATAGATATATTCCTATCAGACACAAATAGATAAAACCCCTCAAGGATTTGGCCGACCCTTAACCAAATTGCTACCTAAAGCAAGTAATAAGTGAAAATGTGTAATGATGTGTTGTAGTTAAAATGCTAAAATGATTTTCATTCTCATTTTGTGTCCTTGGTTAGGTGTAGGGATGACTCATTTACATTCAAGAATAACCAAACAAACAAACTAGTGTTTTATCTTCAGATAACAAAGTCACACTTGTAACAATTTGTAATAAATTATAAATTCCAACTCAACATTTGTGGAATATTTACATATTAAATCACAATATTGAACTCACTATGTCAAAAGCAAAAACTACTTAGCAAGCCCTCACAAAACTATGATCTTATTTAAGCATTTAATGAGTTCCTTGAACCAAAGAAAAAATAAAATCACTCATTCAACCAAAATGATTGAAGATAAATAAAAAATATCCTTAATCATTTCATTTATAATTTGGAAGAAAAACTACACAGGAGAGAATCAGGGAAAACTTTAAGAAACCACCTCGTTGATGAAGGTGTAAAATCCTGGTGAATCTTGTGTACTTCTTGATAAAAATATTAATTTTATTGGAATTTTTTTTTCATTCTTTGGGAAAAAAATCTCAATTGGTGAAACTTTTCTAATTGCTCAAAGTCTTTGGAAAATCCTGGAAAATTGAAACTTTTTTTAAACCAATACAATATTCTCATTGGCGATTAAAAACCTATTTTCAAACCAATAAAATATATTCATTGGTGAATTAAAGCTATTTTTAAATGAGTAAGAAAAAATATTGGTAAATTAGCATAATCTCAAACTAATAAAAAAATCCAATGGTGAGATGTCAACACAAATCAATTTTACCATGACTGTTGGATGAATTTTCAATGGACGACTATAGTTGCATTTCATAAGTATATCTCTGAAGCACTAGATTTGTGAATTGAAACCTTCAAAATTACACTAGAACCATTAGATGCGGACACGTGGCGAGATCAAGGCTCATTTCTCATCATGGTAATGAACCTGATGGGTTGAAGGATTTTGTCGAGGAGTGATAGAAGAACGTAAGTGACAGAAATATGCATGTGCATAAAGTTTTTTTTTAAAGAGTGACTACCTAGGAAGAATTTAGGACCAGGGCCTAAAAACTTAATCTTCCATATGTGGATGATCCCACAATAGTGGTTTTCAATTTTTGGCCAAACTAGACACTGAAATTATTATTTTTAACTAAATCTTCACATTCAAGCAGCTACAGTGGCTAAACCGTGAAGAATTTGAAGATAATGAAAACTAGAGTCTCATCACCATTTTTCTATAGATTCTAAAAAATATTTTTTTCAAAATTTTTGGAATTAGTTTACACTTCATTTTCCATCTCCCATGAAAACTAGTTTTTCAAAAATAACATTTTTAAAAGTGACGCCAGGTATAATGCATAACTTTTTCCATGAAGGATAAAATTCTAATTCTTCAATTTAGATTTTTAACTCTGATATCTAGTGCTTCCACTTGGTTAGACAATTTTTTATTGAATATTTTTTCTTTAATCAAGTTTCAAGTCAAACCAATTACAATTCAGACATAGCGCGACCGTATAACTCATAACTTTTTTGTATATATCAAAATTCAATTTTATTTTTTGATCATCTGCTATTTTTCCATATGTGCAGAACATAGACCTTCATTTTCGATGAAAAACCTATGTTTAATGAAACTAAAAAACAAATACATAATAAAACCAAAACATATTAAGATTACATTCATTGGATAGCTTGTTCCAAGGAATACCTGATTCTAGTTGGGTTTGTGAAGATTCCTCCATTTTTATCATCAACCCGAGCTCCAAAGTGCCAAAATTTAGGATTTTTTTGTGTCTGAGAGGAGGGATGAGGAATAAGGTGGGTTTGAATGAACCCCTAGGGGTTTGAGTGAACCCCTAGGGGTTCACTCGAACCAGGGTTCATTCAAACCTTGGTTCATTCGAACACCACTTTTATAAGGGTTTTTGTTGGCATTTTTGGCAGGAAAGCATTAAAAGGGTTTGCCCGAACCCAAGTTCTAGCAAACCCCTAATGGGTTCAATCGAACTAGTATGTTCGTACGAACCCCTAAAATCAATATTTTTCCATGCATTCATTTTCTCTGAGTTTTCCTTCCTCACTTCAATTGTAAACCCTATTGTGGTTTCAACCATGTGTGAAGGATATTCCATATCTATCGGCAGATGCCAACTCAAATCAATATAACCATGACCATTGGATAAACTTTCGATGGACATGTGTAGTTGCATTCTAGAAGTATATCTTTGAAGCACTAGATTTGTGTATTGAAACCTCTAAAATTACACTAGAATTGTTAGATGAAGACATGTGGCGAGATCAAGCTCATCGCTCTGTAATGTTGTATACATGGAAAATATACCGATTGACATTGCGCATCTGATTCTGATTACTAACACCACTTCATCCTAAATTATCCCTCGATCTAACCATAATCAAATTCCCTTATTTTATTCAATTCATCAATTTCTCTCCCTTAATAAAATAAATCATCTACCTAATTAAGTCATCCTTTCTTGTTAATTAAATTAATTAGTTTGATTTAATTATCCCTATTTAATTAAATAATTAATTTTATTTGATTAAATTTCTAAAGTCTATCTATTAAATTAAATAAATTAAAACCTTATTTAGTTTAATCTAGCATCATCTATTTTAATTAAATAAATCCAAATCTTTATTTAATTAATCCTTTATCATATTCTTCTCATGTTTGATTTAAATAAATCCATAAATTTAAGTCAAATAGGTCACATCATTTAACCCCCTTCATTAAATTAATTAAATTTGATTAATTTAATCTCATATCATGTCCCATCCTCTAGATTTTACCACTTGCACATGAAAATAGATTTAATTGATTTATTAAATCTCTATTTTCCTCAACAAGGTATCTTTTAAGGAATATTCTTCAAGTTTGAATTTAAAATCTAACTTGACATATACATCCAACAAGGCATTTACTCCATCTTACATGTCCTTTTCCTTGAGCCAAGTGGCATTTAATTATTTTTTCCTTCCCTCTTTCATGTCATTTCAACAAATTCAAAATTCAAAAATAGGCATTTATTGGCACAATCCACAAAACATGCACATCCTCCATCCACTCATAGGTTGACAAGTGGCATCTTTCGATTTGTTGAATGCTAGTCCCACATTACTCAATTATGGACATTAATCCATATTCTTATCTATATATAAAGAGAAAAACCTTCATTATGATCATCCACAGCTTGAGTAAACTTACTATACTCAAATATTTAACAATATTCATCCATATCATTGAGTTTATAGCTAGGTTATGCAAGTTTTATCTTGGAGTATTCATTAATCTTCATCAAATCATCAAAGCTAGCATTGGAGTTGGGAAAGGGCCAATTTTCACATCAAATTGGCACCAATTCCCTTAAGATAGCAATAATTTACATTGCTTTCATAGGATTTAATCTCTTTTGTTGATTTCTCATTGTATTACTTTCAATTTGCTATTTAGAGCATTGATAAATGGATTTCTTGAGGAACTTAGATTCTAACTTTCATTTCAATCTTATAATGTGTTTATCTCTTGTGTTATTAATGTTTTAGAGGGATCTTGGTTCACAAATGCCATATCCTATTTTTTGAAGAAAGTGTGGTTGCAATACTTCCAGTAACGACGTAGATTAATGCCATAAGAACATCCCAAGAAATTAATTAGATAGTTTTATATTGGAAACTGCATGATGTACTACATAATCATAAATGAGGATGTCAATAATCTAGTGATCTAGTGAAACAAGATTTTTAATGATTTCATATAGTTTGAGTGGCACTAGCAATTTTGACAATTGATAGCTTGTCAGCTTGAGGTAAATTTTGCATGTAGCCAGGCTGTTAGAGTCCAGACATCAATTAAGTTAAACATTTAAATTGTAAATTTAAGGCTTAAGTTACATGAATCAATTAAGTTGGTTTTTTGGTTTATGCAAATTGTGATTATGACTATACCCAACCTCAAATATGACACATGTGAGGTGTACATAGGGACCAGGTTGGTAGTGGCACTATTGGCGGTACTATAGAATCTGTAATAAATTAAATGTAGTTTCTAAACTACTAGGTTTATTTAAATATATATATATCTATTTGGTGAAAATATGAAATTTCAATGCAGTAGTAATTAAATTTCAGGGTAAAAATAAGAAGTAGGTGTTTGTCTAACCACCCTTACCACAATAAAATGATAATATTTTAGATATAAGTAGAGGAATCATGTTCAGATGTGATGCATATTTTTTTGTAATTTTTTTCCAAGTAAATAATTAATTATGATTTTTTTATTACAACTTTTAAAAAGTATAAAAAACTCGTATGTATGACCACCTTAACTTGGTCAAAAATTTATGAAATTAATTTATTTATTTCTTAATCCTATAGTATGCGAAGTATATAATGTGACACATGTTTCAGATTCAAAAAATGTGACACCATTTGAAAGCTATAGATTTTTTTCAATCAACCTATCAATTAGGACTTTAGTTGTAATTCAAATAGAAAATGAATAATAATAATTTATTAAATTCAAAGTAAGGAATAATTTATATTGATGAAAAGTTGAGAATCTCCTTTTAAAACCCTTTTTGTTTCATCAATTTTGGGTAAAAAAGAGTTGTCAACCACATGTCCTACACATACCCATCATATCGCCACTTTTTGGCCCATCATGATCTTACACATACACAATTTTTAGAGCACATGGTTGACACAAGAAGTCCCATTTATTTTTAGAGAAACATGTATTACATTTACATTTTCACCAATAGTCTAGCAGAAGCTTGGAACTTGTGCTTAGATTTGTATTTATACTATGTAATAATGTGACACTGTAATTTAGTTGTAATAAAAAAAATGGTTGTGCTATTAACGTGAAATTATAATTCATTTTATTAATTCCATTGCAACGCTAAGTGTTATTAATGGTTTTGTTGTTAATGTGATATTGTAATTCATTTTATTAGGGCCTTGATGTCAATCCTAGTGCATTAAAGGTTAAAACAACTTTAAAACACATGTTTATTATTTATATCATAAATTACTCGACCGTTCAATGCACATTTAATGTATGGTTGTAGTTGCATTCTAGAATGAAATGCACATAGTGTTTGGGTTTAGGTTTAAGAGACTTAAGAATTAAGAAAAATTGAGTAATAATAGGGAATTCATAGTTTCACATTGTATAAACATGTCTACTAGCAATACCACTAGAGTAATGTTGGATAAAAAAAAACATTATGCAAAATTGCTTAAAACCCTAGGTTTCACTAATGAATACCATGATTTTTATGATCTTGAAACCTATGGCAGGCATACCTCATAACTTATATTTTCATCTCATAATAAGGCCTCAAAGAAAATGCAAGTTAATAGTATTAGTGCGTTGTGGGTAACTGGATTAGGGTGTATGATGTTACATGAGGTTTTCCCTTGCCCAAAATTATGATGATAACAAAAGAGAAATTGTTAATAAAGATAGCGAAGAGCAATTTTTATCTATTAATGTAGAACTTGGAAAAGTGTTAGGGTTTATACCGAAGAATTTGGAAAAGTCCACATTGACCTAGAAAATCTTGCTAGTGATTATTAAGCAGTGGCTAAAATGGAGAAAAAATCATTCTTAAATAAAATAGTTTAGGATAAAAAAAAATTGAAAGGTGATCATAATTCTCCTTATGGTTTGGATATTTTTAAACCATGGGTTGAAAATACTATTTCCATGCTAGCATTTTTCGTCATACTGGATAGAAATTTGGAAGTGGGTGCAAGCCTCCTTGAAATGGTATATAATATCCATTATGGTTTTCCACATGTCAAATATAATTTTATTGGGCACATTGTAGAATCCATGCATAAAAAACTTTTAATGATTAAAGGAGGTTCCACTAAGACATTTAGGTTCACAACCTACTTGTGCTATCTTTTTTTATTCAAATTTAAATGAATGTTTCAAACCAAAAAGCTTCAGATTCATCCCTATACTAATGCTAAGGAAAAGAAAATGGCTCCAGTATATGAATGGAGGGTATGTAAAGGATCATCATTGAAAAAATAGGCTCTTAAGTGGCGAAAAATTTAGGAAAATCAAAATTAGGAAACTTGATGTAAAAATTTGAATAAGTTATCTATATTATTTCAAAAATATGTAAGATTAGAATTTGTAGAAAATTGAATGTAGTTTCTAAACTACTAGGTTTATATAAAAAAAAAAAAAATCTATTTGGCAAATATTTGAAATTTCAATGCAGTAGTACTTAAATTTTTGGGAAAAATAAGTAGGTGTTTGTCTGACCACCCTAACCAAAATAAAATGATAATATTTTTTTATAAGATTTTACATATAAGTAGAAGAATCATTTTTGAATGTGGTGCATTATTTTTTGTAATTTTTTTCAAAGTAAATAATTAATTATTACTTTTTTATAACAAATTTTTAAAAATATAAAAACTCGTATGTCTAACCACCTTAACTTGGTCAAAACTTCATGAAACTCATTTTTTTTAATCCCATAGTATGCAAAGCATAAAATTTGATGCATATTTTGGATTCAAAAAATGTGATACCGTTTGAAAGCTATAGTTTTTTTTCAATCAGCCTATCAATTAGGAATTTAGTCAAAATTCAAATAGAAAATGATAAATAATTATTTATTAAATTCAAAGTAAAGCATAATTTATATTCTTGGAAATTTGAGAATCTTCTTTAAAAACCCTTTTCATTTCATCAATTTTAGGTAAAATAAACGTTGTTAGCCACATGCCCATCATATTGCCACTTTTTGGCCCATCATAACCCTGCACATTCCCTCAACCACTGTGATAAGGATGCATGATTCTCGAAGGAACTATAGTCATTTTGTAGACTAATTTTTGGCTCCATTACATCAAGCAATTACAAATACTCCAATACCTAGATTGCCTATGTCATGTAGAAACAGCATTCAAGTAGGAAAAGAAATACAATTGGTTGATTAGTACTTAATGGAAGAATATATTGTGCTAAGATTTTATGGATTGGGAGTACAGCCATACAAACATCCAATACATGTGACAGAAAGGGTTTTCTCTTTCAAATATGTAAGGAATATGTAGAGTATTGATGAACTACACTTTCCTTGTTAGCAAAAGACCTTATTTCCTTCTTTACCCTTTTCATGTGGAGGGTTCACATTTAAGAGAAAAAGATTTAGTGTGGCACATAATCTTTTGATTTTTTTTGATTTTGATGCTATCTGTCACTAGTAGTATGATCCATGTCACACCATTAAATCAATGATTATGCTCAATAAGAATGTTGCAAGTAGATTTCAACATCAAAGTAAACCCTTGCATGAAAACTTGATAAACAAGGATTCTTTGGATGAGGTCAAAATTGCAATGGAGAAAAGTGTTGTTGAGAATGGTATTTATTTTGAACAATTGTTAGCATAAATTATGGAATTGCATTGAAAGGCAATTAGGAGGTACAACATTTTTTATGAAAAAAGTGATAAACCATCTAGTAGAGTAAAAATGCCAAATTCTCTAGAGAAGGAAGTTATAGAAAAAAATTGGTCATGATAAAAAATTAATTCCTTTTGGTCTATGAGGAAGGACCTAGGTGATCCAAGAGCTCTTGTATAGTATAGAGATAACAAAGAAGATCACGAGTTTAGAAAATGGTGGAATATAGAGCATCTGGATGAACAAGAAAGAGAAAGTGATGATGAATCTAATGATGATAGGGAAGAAGAAAGCCATGTCAATTTTTAAATTTGTTTAAGTGAGGCCACAAAAGAAGCATATAATATAGGAGCAGCCATAGCTGAAAAATGGGTTATGAAGGTGGTCCTTTGGGGCCCCAAAGACAAGGCCCTTGGATGCTAACAAATGTAGAGCATAGAAAACCAATTGATAAATCTAGCCATAGGCTTGGCTTAGTAAAAAATTAGACCTAGGGCATACAAGTCAATTTGTTAGAGCTTCAAATCCTCATCCTCATGGTCAGACACAATCACAACTAGGACATGCCCATGCTGGAGAGCTTAGTGCAACTGGCACTGCCTCTAGTGGCAATGGTATGGGTAGTAGTACTAGTAGTGGTCAACATGTGCTACAACAAAAAATTACACACAAGAGAACAACAATACAATATACCACAAAAACACCAGGTGATCAAGGCATGTAGAAGAGGCAAAGGATTTTGATAGGTCCAAGTCACACTACCAGTGGATCTACCACAAAGGAGTTATTTCCAAGCACTCCCCCACTACTAGTTAGTCTGGTTGCAACATCATTAGCAACTACAAGTACTCCTCTTCCTTCACCATTCAAGCATTCCATTGTTCTTGTGTCCCTAGGTTTTGATTACATTGAAGAGTTTAAAAAGAAATTAGACATGAATATAAAAAAGAAAAGAAGAAATTGAAGGAGAGTGCATCTACTATAAATTCAGAGTCTACAACAAACATGGTATTACCCACATTTGAGACAAATAAAGAAATCATGGAGTACACAATTATTGTTCCCACAGTTCAAAACAAACCAACAAATCAGGTGGCTTGATCTGAATTCTAGGTGAACAATATTCAATTGGATTTTTCTAGACTTAGAAATACTCACAAAATTAATGTATCAAAGAAGAAAAATTAATTGGTGTACACATCATTACTAAAGCAAGATAGAGAGAAAAAAAGGTTATAGACTCAAATTGAAAAGTTACAGGCAGATTTAGAAAATGAGAAAGCAAAGAGGAAAGCAATAGATAACAAGAGCAATGAATTAGAAAAAAGAATAAAAAAATATTCCTCTACATCAACAAACAAAGAGGATAAGCAGAATGAGACTATAGTGAATGAACTGAAGCAAAGGCTAGATGAGAGCAACAAAAAATATGATGAGGAAAAATCAAGTTCAAAAAAATTAAGACTAAACATTGCGAATGGAAATGCATAGTGGGATAAAAAATTGGATGAGAGAAAAATAAATGAAAGATTGGAGGAAGAGTTGATGGAAGCAAAAAATGAAATTAATTCTTGTCAAAATGAGTTATTTTTATTTTGTAGAGAAAAAATGAGGCATATGAAACAGGTATGTGCAGGATCATCATGGAAAAAATAGGCCCTTAAGTGGCAATTTTTTTAAAAAAAATAGAGTTAAGCAACTTGACATAAAAATTTGAATAAGTTATCTATATTATTCAAAAATATGTAAGTATAGAATCTATAGAAAATTTAATGTAGTTTCTAAACTACCAGGTTTATTTACAAAAAGAAATCTACTTGGTGAAAATTTGAAATTTCAATGTAATAGTACTTAAATTTCAGGGAAAAAATAAGAAGTAGGTGTCTTTCTGACCACCCTAACCACAATAAAATGATAATATAAATTTTTTTTATAAGATTTTAGATATAAGTAGAGGACTCATGTCCAGATGTGATGCATATTTTTTTAATTTTTTCCAAGTAAATAATTAATTTTGATTTTTTATTACAATTTTAAAAATATAAAAATCGTATGTCTAACCACTTAACTTGGTCAAAAATTCATAAAATTCATTTTTTGTTAATCCTATAGTATACGAAAGCATAGAATGTGTGTTTCAGATTCAAGAAATGTGATACCGTTTTGAAAGCTATAGATGTTTTTCAATTAGCCTATCAATCAGGACTTTAGTTGTAATTAAAATAGAAAATGAATAATAATTATTTATTAAATTGAAAGTAAAGCATAATTTATATTGGTGGAAAGCTAAGAATCTCCTTTAAAAACCCTTTTTGCTTCATCAATTTTGGGTAAAAAAAAGTCGTTAGCCACATAGGCCATCATATCAGTTACATATTGCCACTTTTTGGCCCATCATGATCCTACACATACCCAAACAAAATATCTAGGATGAAATAATGTAGAGGATTGATCATTTGTGTGACATGTTTCAATTGATTGATGCTATTAGACAACATCATAAGAAGCTCAACAAATATTTAGTGGACAACTTGAAAATGTGTTGGGATTACAGAAATCTGCAATCAAATTCAACAAACAGTCTATAAAGCCAGTGACAATGTTTCAAAATCAAAAGGGATTACTAATTGGCTTGCTACATCAACGACATTGTCATCTATCATTGAAAAGTGTATGTGAATGTGTGAAACAAAGGAATATTTACATTTGGCTATAGACAAGATGAAGAAGGTGGATGAAAATGTAAGGAACTTCATAGATCTTGGTTTGCTAGAGGCTTTTGAAAAAAATGAGTGATTTATTGGAAATGATGATTTCAGAAAGAAGATGGACGATGCAAGGAAGATTGATTTAGGATAGTTTCCTTAGAACCTAGATGTGGTGAACTATTTAGATTCCATCAAACCATTGCTAACCTAGAAATGCAAAATTGACTAAAGAATCCAAGATAGGTTCCAAATTGAATCATGAATTGTTAACAAATTTTCAAGTCAAACAACATTAGTTAGAAAAAATGGAAATTCCACCACCTAAACATTTGAAGTTGCTAGAAAAGATGTTGCAGTGATTTGATTTTTGATAATATGAGTTTTCAAGTTCCAACTCGGCTCTGTGTAGAGTTGTCTTTGAGAAATATTTTGCATTACCAATGCCTCTATGTATTGCTTCATGTGATAGTCAATAAAAAATCTCAAATTTAGACTTTAGTAATGTGTTGATGTTCAATTATCTATATTATTTATTTTATCATTTGAAGAAAAAGTCTAGTAGTGGTTTCAACTACTAGATACACTTTAAACAATTGTTGATGTTCATTGTTGTATATGCTACTAATACTAAATTGTTAATATGTTATTAAGCATTGAGTTGAGTGATGAATTGTTGAGTACACATGTTTAAGTTTTACTTTTAATACAATTAAAATATGAACTATAAGGTGATTTTAGTTCTAGGAATCTATAATCTTAGTGAAATTGCATTACATTTCACACATCAATACTCAATCTGCATGACTACTTATCAGATCCACTATACATTTATATGATTTCATGCTTTAATCAAGGTACTTTAACTAGTTCATTAAACCAGAGCCAGAATTAAAACATACATAAATGCATAATGACAAAGAAGATTAATAAAATATCATTGATTAGATTTCATTACTAAATCATGAAAAATGTTACATCTGGAGAGATTATAGACAAAAAAATAAGGGAGAAAAACAATTTTAGTCACTAGTCCTCTAAGTTTTATAACCTTGTCATGGAGTTCTAAATTTTCATAACTTCCTGATTCCCCAACTTGGTTCACTTTGTTGAGTTACAAGTCTTTGTTGGTCATATTTGTAGTCAGTGGAGGATGAGAGATTTATTTCAATATGGAAAGACAATGGTGAATTTCATGCATACATAACCTTTGAGTTATGGTGTGTGGATTTATTCTGCTTTTTCTAAGTAGTTTGCCGATGGATTATCTATTATTGGATTTGGAATGATAGATTTTTTGTTGGTTTCATTGTTGTAGTTACTATCACTCAAAGTCATAGTTTTGGTGCTTTTCCAACCCTTAGTCACTCTAGTCCTCATAGTTTTATAACCTTGTCGCAGAGTTCTAAATTTTCATAACTTCCTAATTCCCTGACTTGGTTCACTTTGTTGAGTTTCAAGTCTTTGTTGTTCATATTTGTAGTTAGTGAGCCAGAGGTTTCAAAAACTTCAAAACCTTAAACTTTGGTTCTAAGGTTCCAAATTTCAGTAACCATGCGACATCATCGACTTATCTTTTCTTTCAAAGGTGCCATCATCTAATATCTCATTGAATTCTATGTATGAACTAACCTTGAGTTGTCTTTTTAGGAATTTCAAAAAGCATGCAGGTTTAAAGGCTATCTTTTCAAGGAATCAAATTGAATGTCACATTTAATGCATGTCCTATAAAAAATAATGATATAAGTGGGTGGTGAATTTTTACTCAAACATTTAGCATGCATTCCCGTTCTTTGCCAATGCTAATACTTATCAAATACAAACATTCTTCTTTGCGAATTTGTGCTCATATAGAGTAGAATTGAAAATCACTAGTCTAGCATGAGGGACACTAAAATTGGGCACATCAATTTGGAGGAGTTTTTGGTGCGCTTAGAGCAAAGGGATAGAACAACACTAGAAGATAAAGTTTTGTAGAGTGTTTTGGTGCATGTGGGAGGTTTTCTTGAGGTTGTACAAAGCCTCAACTTGGTGATTGCATGCGCAAGGGGATATATTCTAGAGACTTAGGAAATTAGAGCTATGGGTGGGTCAGTCATTACAAGAATTACTCCTGAAGTGATTTCTCATGCATTAGGCATTCCAGAGAGGGAAAATGTAGAGGGAATTTCTATAGCTATTGGTGATGAGTTTTTTAGAATGAATTAGGAATGGTGTAAAAATTCAATTGTGAGGAATTGGTTGAAGTCCAAGAAAAAAGGGTAAGTTTCAGTTGCCCACAAAGCTTAAAAGGGTACATTTTAAGGATAAAATTTTAGATGCTATCACATTGCTACATTGTGTGGTTGGTAATGCATGTTCAGACTCTTTAATTTTGGATGTGTCATTTTATTCTATTGATTTGTAGTGAAACTAAATTCATTGACTAGGAAAAGATTATTTGTTATCATTTAAATGAGAAATTGATAAATTTCTAGCAAATTGTTTCCTTCCACATGTGCTCATACCTGGTTTACATTCTAGCCAGTAAGAGGCTATCTAGGTAGGGTTGGAACTGCAAAGGTCTCTGATGCTAGACATGCCTATGTATATAGATTTTCCACAACTTACTAAGGTTGGAATGAGGAATTTTTGTCACATCAATGATGTATTTCTAATGGAAATTATGAGAAAATTTGATGGAAAGGGTAAGCTTAGGATTTCACCTAAAGTGTTTGCTTTGGTATTGAGGTTTGGAAGTTTCTACATTCAGTTCAACAGATTTATTTATCTTAGAATTAGAGGTTTTGAGAAGGCTCCATTGAAATTTCCCCATTACCCTTGAAGTGATTTCCTAGTTTTTCTTGAAGTTTGATGGAAGATGGCCTTTGTAAATGTTAAATATTCAAACATGGGAAAGAATGGGTATGCTTTTCTATTGTCTATACCTTCATTTTATTGCAAAAGTAATAATATTGCTAGGGGTGTGCAGAAAGCCCTAAGTGAATTCAATTTTCACTGTTTTCCCATGAGAACTAATTTTGATAGCAAGGGTTATGTTAAGAAAAATCTGTATGGAGCTGGTAGCTATGAACAATGCCTTGATATTGAAGATTTTTGGGAAGACTGTACAGATGAAGATGAGGTGTATAGATGAAATTTCATGAGATTGGCCCTAAGGAAAATACAAGCTTTTGGTATTTATTTCAATATTCTAGAAGATACACAAGAAGACTCGATGATCATTGATCCCAAATATCGGGCCCCTACTACTAAGCCCTTGTACAAAATTAATTGGTTAGATGATAAAGTTTTAGACTTAATGGCCTTTTTTGCCCCTATTTTGAGAAGAACTTCACATTGGTTGAATGGAAAATGGTGCCAAAGTGTAGGTTCTCCCCATCAGAAAATATTTTTAGAGAGAAAAGAGTAAGGGACTGTGTAGGCCTCTGGCATAAATATATTAGCTACAAAGTAGTCAATTAGGTCATGTAGCACTAGCTCACAATCAGGAGGAGATGTGGAGAAGCTAGAAGACATTGGGGGCAAGGTAAAATCAATTTGTGAATAGGATAGTGTACCCTTGGTACCTAAGAAAAAGGCTAGTCAAGAAAAGCCAGTTCCTATAGAGTTTTAGGGAATTTTTCAACAAATAATTGATGATAATTCTTTTACATTCTTTGAAGTTCCCCCTTCTCTAGTACAAGATACTTTTGTTTCTATTCAATCAACTGAAAAAATTTCTTCTATTCAATCACCTAAAAAAATAGGTTTTTCTCAAACAACTAAAGAAAAGAAAAGAAAATGTAAGTGTTGTAAGTAGAGACATTGGATTAGTGTCAGTGGCATCTTTCCTATCATGGTTAAAGAAATTAGTCAAGAAGAAAAGAAATAATATTCCCACAATGACAATTGAAGTAGATACAGTTGTCCTGTTGTTGTGGGGTCACCAGAAGCCCAAAAATGCTGAGAGGATGTCATGAATTGCCACTAATTCCACTACTAGGCATCAACTATTGGAGATTGATAATTCACAAAAGGACTTAAATGATAATGAGATAAAATAAGTCAAATACAAGGTTAGTCATGTTTATATGGGTCCATCTACTTTAGAAGGTGATGCATATCATATTGATTACTCTATTAATGCATTGATCAAAAGAGAAAAAGAACTAAAATAGGAGAACCTTTACTTGCAATCTCATAATATTTCTTTAAGAATCATCAATTGTGACTCCAACCACTGAGGAATCCTTAAGCTCAAATGTTCAAGGTATTGATTTTGACACTGTGCAATGAGTTAGGGAAAATTTGCATTATGCTAAAGAATCTAGTGAATGGATAGAAGGGATTTATCAGGATGGCCTTATGCACATTACTAAATTTAGAAAATTCTTTGTTAATGTGTTTGATAAAATAAAGGAACTAGTAGGTGGGCTCCAATAGATCAGGAGAGAACATGGTAGCACATTTTTTCTTTCAAAGGAAATTGAAGAATTAGTCTCCATGGAGCACTCTTTGTTAATAAGAGAAAATTTGGGGGATGGCCCTAAAGAAATTGATCCTACTTGGTAGGATTCATTAGAGTGGAAATTTATGGTATATGAGGATTATATAAAGGAAATCAATAAAGTGTTAGAAAATACTTTGACATACTGGTGAAAATCAAGGTAAACTTCAATGCTCTTGAAGTGGACCTCACAGATGGGTTCGATGAAAATGTACTAGATCTTGCAGACATATTGAGGGAATTTAAAGAGGTGTATCATAGAGAAATAGTTGATCCTAATACAACCACTGCAATCTCCTTTAGAAAATTGAGTAAGTTAAATACCTATATGAGTGCATATAAGTCAGAAAGTGAGAACATCTATGAAACACTAGTTGAGTCAGACTGCGTACTTTCGAGATGGAGGACAAGGCTGCAAATCACCATGACTCCAGGAAGCAAAAACATCACCACAATTGTCACCAAGTAGTAGGAATACAAGCAAAGAGTAAAGGAATAGGAGGCATTACTAAAGAAGCAAGAGGTGGAAATAATTGAAAGCAAAGGAGTTGGTGTTAGGAGTGGACCATTGTTTAGTTTTTAGTTTTTATGTTATTTTCTTTAATTTGGCTCTCTTGATACTTCAAATACTTTTTATTTTAATTTATAAAATGGTTGTCTTCAAGAAACCATTATCAAGACAAAAGAAACTTTGCTATTTTTACTATTTTTTTATTATTTCAATATAGAAAGACAATTGTGAAGTTCATGCTTACGTAATCTTTTAGTTATGGTGTGTGGATCTATTGTGCTTTTCCTGAGTATTTTTCTAGTGGATTCTCTATTATTGGAATGATATAATTTTTATTAGTTTCATTGCTATGGAATGTTTATCTGCGAATAAATATTTTATGGTGATGGATATGTAAGGATTTCTCAATATAATTTAGGTGACTTGGTAGTTTAAGCTTTTATTGCTTAAGTTTTGTGGATGCCTTTTATGCCATATAAAAATGACCCCTTGCCATTTTCATGGTCTTTTAGTCCTTTCTTCATGATGCTTTGTCCATTTTTAATTGATTTAATGTTGCAATGTGGCTTGAACATTCACATTAGATCCTTAAAATTCAAATTATGGCATCTTGTGAAGGTGTTGTGAAGTGTTGTAAAACATTTCTACACTTTTCTAGACTCTATTCATTACAATTCACCTAAAATTTACCTTTTCATCACTTATCAAGTCCTATTTTGAAGTGTTGTAAAATCTTGTAATAAGATTTCATGCTTTTCTATGCTTAATTTCACTATTTACACCTTTCTTATTCTTTATTTGACCCCCTTATGCCCTTATAAGGCATAATTAAGTGTGTTTTTGAATGTAACTCAAAAAACAACATTAAATGCAAAATAATTCATGACACCCACATTCAAGTCCAAGGTGGGACCCATTCACCATGGGTGGTGAATGAGTCCCTCTTGGCTCAAAATTCAAAATATTTCAAACTTTCTTTTGGGTTTTTATTTAAAATCACCTTATGTTGGCATGTGATGAGGTATCATCAGGTTTAATAAGGCACAAGTGTGTATAAATAAATATTTTTCTTCTCATTTTAGCCCCCATTCATCATGCTCACTTATTCACTCATTTATTCAAGCATTCAAGCACTTTGCATCATTGAATCAAGCATTAATCAGGTATTTTGGAGCAGCCACTGTTATATCTTTGGATTTTCTTCAACAAGATTTGTGTTTGTATATTTGACAAGCTATTAGGTGTTGAGAAGTGGAAAATAAGTCAACAAAGTGTTTCAAGTCAAATACAACCTATTTCAAGCTTGGAGAAGACATTTTATCTATTTTATGTAGATTTAACTATGTTAACCTAACAAGCAGACAACCTCAAATCTAGTGCTAAAGGATTGGTCCCTAATTTCATAGAATTTTGGGAATGAGTCCCACCTTAAGGCTACAAATCTAGATTTTGTCAAATTCTGGATCCTGACACTGAGAAACCTGTTCTAAGAAGTTATCATTAGAAGTAGGACTAATTCGCCATCAGTGGTGAATGAGTCCCACTGATAAGTTTCAATGATCTATGACAGCATTCATAATACTCCAAAATCTTCATAAGACTCCTAGGTGCACTATGATTTAACCTTCTTCTTTTATGATTTGCATTTTTTCATACTTTAGTTCATGTTTGCTTATCACATTATGTTTTCCAACATTACATGTTTCTTAGGTTTTTCATGCATAATTAGTCAAATAGTTCATTTAGTTGCACTTAGATCATTCCATTTAGCCTTAATTACATCACACATCCTAATTTGAGTGAACCACCTATACTTTTGAGTGGTTTTTATCTCTCTCCTTTTAGGTGAAACATCCTAAGAGTGCAAGAGTAGCCTATAAATCCTACCCAAAAATCTAAGGTTCACCTTTATAAGTTATTTGTGTTGAACTGTTAGCTTTTGTTAGCTTATAAGTTATGGATGTTGAATGATTAGCTTTTTTTCAAGGAATGGATTAATATTCCTTTTAATTATTTATCAAAGATTGTTTGAATGGCAATGTAATAGGAATTTACAAGTAAGATAAGTGTTGTTCTATAAAAATGATGAAGAATCAATGTATATAAAATTCAATACCATGGAATACAATATAAAATATAAAATATTACAATTTCATGGAATAAAATATAAAATAGCATCATCTATAGTTTGGAATACGATTCATGAAGTGAAATATAAAATAAAATATCATGAAGTGCAATGAATCACAATTTCATTCATTAAATACAATATAAAATATCATCAACTATAGTTTGGAACATTGGAAACTGATTCAAGAATCATGAAGTGCAGTATAAATACCTAAAAGTTGTTAATTCTCTTTCATTTTCCAAATGGAGTCAGGGTCCTCAAACTGATGTTCATCTTGAGATAAAGCAAGAGAGTCATCTTGACTCTGAATCTGCTCTTCATTTTCTTTGGCCTATGTCTCAAATTCAACATTCATTGTGTGATTTCTTTCAATGTCATTTGTCCCAGTCCCACTACCACTACCACTACCACTAGTACCAACCTTTGGAATTTGAGTGTTGCACAACCCGGTTCCTCTTCTTTCACATGTGGACCTCCAGATTGCAAGTTCCCTTTCAAAAGGAAAACTAAAGACATTATACACAGTTCCTTTCATCCTCAAGCAATTTCTCAAATTCTTGTCTAGTTTGTTTCATAACTATGATTTCAAAATCCCCAATGTACTGAAAACTCTCTCATCCTCCATCGACCCCAATATTATTGTTTGACATAAATCAACAAGTTTGAAATATTCTGATATCGAATCACGCAATATTTCACTCTGACCTAAGTTTGTCCAAACCTTTTTTATTGAACCTGGTTCAAAGGCCTTGTCCATGCCCATGGATTTATATTGGCCCCTCATAGCTATTGCAAAACTCGTAGAATTTTTTCTAAGCTTAGCTTCATTTAAAATTCCTTCTATTTTCTACTCATCGTATGTTACAGTTTTCAAAAATTGTTCAATCAAGATTTTTACTTGATCATGAAAATATTTTGGGTTATCTTAGTTTTCTCAAAATTGAGGATACACAATACCCATGGCTTCAAGTATTTCATGTTGAGTGAATCTTTCAGGAATCTCTGAGGAAAGATATTTTGCAATTTCCTTCAAATTATCACTAACAAATTTAATAATGCCATTAAAATCTTCCTTGTTAACAGCTACTTCTCTGCTAGAGTGCCTGGTTGTCTTACAATGGTACATTGGTATCTCATATCCATGTACATAGATACATAAGTGCCCACTTATATTAAAATATAAATAATTATTAGGATTATTCAAATAAGTAATTTTCTACCACATGAAATAATTTGGGCCTTCTTGTGTTAGATCTAGATATAGATGATCAAGGGACAAGCATGTATGTTTATGTAGATTGGAATATTCATTAATATACATAGTTTTGTCTTGGGATTTATTTACAATATTTTTCATCACATCCAGCATGGGGAGAAGACTAGATAAAGTGAAGAGTGTCTCTATATCACTTAAGCTATGTAAGAGGCTAGGAGCTTTTTCTACTATGTTGTGATGCTCATACATCACTCCAATCAAGGATTGGTATTCTGAAAGAACTCGTTGCATTGGTCCATGTAGGGAGATCCATATGGCATTGACATCCTTGAGAATCTTGTTTCCTAGTGTTATTCCCTTTGAAAATTTTTAAAATTCTATGAAACATTTGGGGCTTCAGCAGAAGTATGTGTGGATCTCACTTACTAGATTTTCAACTTTTGATACTATAGGAAACTTGCTTACAATTTTGAAAAGATAAATTCATTCTATGGGACATGCAGTGAATTCCAAGCATGTATGGTGCACAAGTAGTTTGTAACTTTGTGCAAACACTAGTACTTTGACCTTGCATCACTGCAGCTCCATCAACTCCTACACACACCAACTTTTTGGCAATTGTCAACTCATCCATACCTGCAATTTCATTCAAATATTTCTTGACTAGTTCAAATAGATTTTGTGATGTTGAACTTTCCTTCATTTTATGAACACAAAGACTAGATGAGATTGGCGAACATGTCATTCTACAATATACAAATGCATACAGACCCAAGAAGTATTGTATATCACAATAACTTCATCTAAAGATAATGCAATGAAATTTGACTCTTTTACTTTATCCTTTAAATCTTCCTTTTCCACTATAGCAAGAAAGTTTTCCCATTCCCATCTAGCGTTTGCTAACCAATGTGAGTAGGGATAGTGAGGAACATTCAAATAAAATAATAGACTAGAATATTTTGGGTAGTATATCATAGGACACCCTCTAGAAAAAATGTGAAAGAAAATACTTATCTAAAAAGTTTTTGACATATTTGTTGCTTCCATTGTTTTTCCAAATTGAGTCTCAAGTGTACCTTTACATGCAATAAGCTTCAACATTATTTGGTCATGCTCTTCATAATCCATTGTATACCTAACATGAAGACATTCTTCCTTTTATTTCCATTGTACCACTGATTGTTCCTTTTCATCTATGATTTTTTTTTCATAAACTTTACCGATATGCTTTTCTATAGTGTCAATCTTTAACAACAACATGTTCTCTCTTCCACATTTCCAACTACAATCGACATTTGGCCAATGTTGTATTCTCAATATCATTTTCTTTCCCCACTAGTACAATGAATGGGTACTTTGACAACCAACCAAGTAGAAAATTCCTTGTCTTTTCCTACTCACGCTCCATTTTTTATTTGATTTTTCTTTTCTTGCTACCAACATCATCCTCATCCAAGTCAATTATCTCATTTTGGCTAGCCAGGGTATCCCTTGGAACATTTTTTGTGGTATTTCCATCCTCATTTGATACATTTTAATTTAACTCAATGACAATCTCAACTAGATCTTCTGGTGGTGGTGAGGTATTGTGAATGCCTTCTTCATTAATATTTTGTGGAAGAGTTGATGATGTAGTTCCATCTTTACCTGATGGATCAGAAGCTTTGTCAATTCCAAAGTAATAATGTATAGTACATATATGTTTTGGGTGTTTTAATGGCCTCCCAGTCTCCTCACCACCCAAAGGAGTGGCACGATCCTTACCCTTGTTGCTCAAGTTGCTCAACATATTGATCTCTCACTTTGAATAAAAACTAGAAAAAAAAGTCTTCTTGTTTAAGAAGGACAACGAATATAGATCACATTCCATACTCAAAATCATCTATAAGATTGAAGCAAGAATGGAAAAGAGATAAAGAAAACTTATTATTATAATTAATAACACTATGAAGAAATGATCACTCACCTTTAAGTCTATGCTTTTGGCTTTCACTAACTTCTGAATCAAGAAGTAGAACCTTAGAACTAAACAAAATATCTAGGAATAAACGACACTTTCAATTTTATTTATATCAATCCATGACTTCATATTTGGTGAGTTCCATAGGATTTTTAAATGGTATATTAAAAATTTGGCAAATATTGTGTGCTTATACAACGATACATTGTAGTTTTCAAGGCGAAATGTGTCCTCAAATGTAATTATTTTTTAATGTTATTGGTGAAATAGGTCCTCATAAGAAACTATTTATAAATTTTAATTGGTGAAATGGGTCTTCACAAGCAACTATTTTTCAATTTTAATTGGCGAAATGGGTCCTGATAAATGTTGTTTTAATAGTATTGGAAAATATGTAGGTGTTATATTATATGCTTTCGGGATTCTAGGAAAAAATATTAGTTGGTCCATTTGAAATGCATAGTTTGTTATGGAAAATTTTTTGCTTAAATATGCCTCATAAAAAACTCATTGGTGAATGGACATGCATTGGACCTATAGTTCATAAAATCCAGGCGATTTGGACACCCTATTGGTTTGCACAAATTTTCTAGAATTCGCCAATTGGTGAAGATTCGCCACTAAATTTTTCGCAAGATAGAATATGCTTTCAAACTTGCATTATTGTTGCTATTGTAAAACTAATTAATCTCATTACAAATTATCTTATACCCTATACTTCATACTATTTTTTTCATCTATGAATGAATTTACAAATTTCTCTTACATGAGCTCAGTTTTCCAACCTTGACCACCCGAGACCCAAAATTTGAGCCCTTGTAACTATCCCTAAAATCCCATGTATAGAAACATGGGAGAAACAAGCATCATGCCAAATTACAATTTCAACCATTTTTTTTATTTAACATTCAACTTCATTTCAATTTTAGAGATTCCACTAGATGGTTATATTTGCATGTTTTAAAGTGGGAGAAATAAAAAGATAAAACTCCATATGTTGTAGAAGATTCACTCATCTTTGAAAAGGTACATTCATCACTGTAGTAGCACCAAAACCTCCCATCCACGTTATCCAAAAAAGATCTCCCTATTAGCGCCCAAAATAAGAATTATTCGCTCGTTGAAGAAGGCATGCCTACTTTCATGGTAGTGGTGTCATCAAAAACAACAAATCAAGACACTAACTTTGCTATGGTTTGTCATCCTTAGAATCAAAGTATGCATGTTCCCCCAGGGCCTTTGTAGAAATTGGAAAATTATTCTTGCCATCATGAGAGTCCACCAGACCAGCCATTGCAAGAAGGGACTGGGCATACTCTGGATCATCTTCTACCTCATTCTCCATGGTGACATCAGGTTCCTCCACATAAGAAACATAAGCCTCATGATCCTTATCCTTCTTCTTCTTCTCTTTAGAGTTGACCAATTTCTCTACCCTAGCCTCTTGCTTCTCTTTACATTGTTCCTTCAAGAACACACCACCAGGCATGCTCTAACTGCGAACAACAACACTACTCCTCAGGTTTTAGGTGCTCTTGACACCACCCTTGGTAGACTTATTAGAGGATCTCCTCTTATCTTTTGGCTTTTCAGGAGCTCCCAGTGTACCCCATTCAATTTCAAGTATATCATCCTGAGGTTCAAGCATACTAATCCTCCTAAACCTTCTAGTTGGTTGGACAAACTCACTAGGCTTACTCATTCTTATAGGAAAAATAAAAAGAAGTAGCAAACCTTCACTTGCAAAATAAACTCACTGGTTTATATTCTCAAATTGAATTTGCAGAACAAAACTCCTAGACCCACGCAATGCTTAATAGCCCAAATAGAAATTAGAGGAAATTAATCCCTCACCACCCCAAGAATTTAGAGCTCACAAGCTAACCTATGCATAATTGAAACAAAGCAGGTATGAAAACCCACTTACTTGAGAAAAATACCTCAATATCTCTACAATTTCTTTCCTGAAACCCATATGCTTCTTCTCTAGCCCCAAACCAATTGCTTAGCTCTCAATGGTTACAAATTGTGAAGTAAAACAATTAAAAATTCTCATTAAGTAGAGTAACTAGAGAATGTATCCATTAATGTGAAAAGGAGGGATGCACGCGCAAGCTAAAAAAGTTCTAGTCACTCAACTTTGACTCTTGTTCGTCAATCTTTTTTTATTTAAACATAACCAGTGATGCTCCTCAAGAATCGCCACTTTACTTTTCATCCGTACTTGGAAACGTCAATGACACCTTGGAAATCTACCATGTAATCATCCACATATTCACCATATCTTCTACACTTTTTCTCTCCTTGAAGTAATGCCCTTAAGCCATCTCCAAAATTTTGTGATGAGAAACAACACCTCACTAAAGGGAATATTCCTTGGTATATCCCTTATTGCTTGTCACAGAAAGGTGATAAGGCTGCATTTTTATTTTGGTGAAGAGGATTTTCTAGTGATGTTATATATCCACAAGTCACCGCACATCGTATTAATTCACTTGGAGTTGAGGGTGCTTTCAACAATGAGCAAACCCAACAACAACACACAATTCAAACACGTGGCAAGATCACACTGCTCCCTTCAATCCATTCCCATCGCTCATCACAGAGACTGGGAAAATACTTGAAATACTATTGCAGGGATGTGATACAAAGAAAAGAAATTTTTCATCATGCATCGTAGTAATGGAACTAAGGGGCCAAAGGACTTTAGTGACAACTGATATGAGAAAAACCCTAGAACACATCGCTCATTGCAGAAAAGAGCTTGATGATAAAAATGACTTCGATGATGAGTGATGATTCAAGTGATTGGAAATAGGAACATGTGCCAAGTTTTTTTTCACAAAGGGGACTTCGTAGGATAACATGGGTATGTGTAGGATCATCACAAAAAAAACAAACCCTTAAGTGGCAAAAAATTCATAAAAAATAGACTTAGGCAACCTGAGGTAGAAATTTGAATAATTTATCTATATTATTTCAAAAATATGTAACAATAGAATCTTTAGCAAATTGAATATAGTTTCTAAACTACTAGGTTTATTTTTTTTTAAATCTATTTTGTGAAAATTTGAAATTTCAATGTAGTAGTACTTAAATTTCAGGGAAAATATAAGAAGTACATGTTTGTCTGACCACCCTAACCACAATAAAATGATAAAAAATTTTAAAATATTTTAGATATAAGTAGAGGACTCATGTCCTGATGTGATGCATATTTTTGTGTAATTTTTTCCAAGTAAATAATTAATTATGAATTTTTTATTACAACTTTTAAAACATGTAAAAGTTCATATGTCTGACCACCTTAACTTGGTCAAAACTTCATGAAATTTGATATTCATTTTTTTAATCCTATAGTATGTGAAGGATAGAATGTGATGCATGTTTTAGATTAAAAAAATGTGATACCGTTTCAAAGCTATAGATGTTTTTCAATCAACCTATCAATCAGGACTTTATTCGTAATTCAAATAGAGAATGAATAATAATTATTTATTAAATTCAAAGTACAACATAATTTTTATTGGTGTAAAACTAAGAATATCCTTCAAAAACCCTTTTCGTTTTATCAATTTTGGGTAAAAAAAGTCGTTAGCGACATACCCTACACATACCCATCATATTGCCATTTTTTGGCACATCATGATCTTGCACATACCCACATAGGACAAGGTCTCAACAAAGTACTAACCTTTCATGAAAAGGATGTAAAGGCATAAAAAGTCTGAAATATCAACCTTATAAAATAAAATAATCCAAGGACCTAGGAACGTGAAGATATCAGGCAGTGGGTATCGGGAGATCCTAACCATATGGGGCCGATCATAAGATGGATTTTAATTACTCGGGCTACTTTTACCATTACTAAAAATGGGAATAGTAGGTCAATGACAAATTATAACATTGCAAATGGTGTTAGACATAAGGGTTTTCAAGAAGGGTTTTTAAGAGCACAAACCCTAAGGCATGATGAAAGACAAAATCCTAAGTCCAAAGAAACAAAAATAACCAAAACTTTTAGAGTTTTGAGATGAGACCTAAATCAATTTTAGGGGTTCCATCAAGAAGAAAGAATCCAAGATTAAAAAATTACAATATTCAAGAGGTCAGGATCACCATTATGTTTATAAGAAAGATAGAGTGTTTATCACCAAGTTGAATGAACAAGATGATACAACACTAATGTTTTTCCTACTAAACATGCAATTATGAAGGTCAAAATGCATAAATAACAATTATAAATTAATCCTAAAAATTATACCAACAAAACGGATTTTTTGGAAGGGTGAAATAATGTGTACCTTAGAGAAAACTTGTTTTTAGGTCACAGAGGACTCATTCACCTTTACTGGTGAATGTGTCCTTGTAAGGGTTTCTGAAAACAAAAATTTGGGTTATGTTTCTTGAAATCTACACACTTATCTCCTCAATGCCCAGATCCTGAAAACCTAAAATAAATTCTATAGCCTTGTTTTTATGTTCTTGCAATGTAAGTGACAACTTTTTCAACTTAACACCTTTAACAATTTTACTCCAATCTTGTTCTCCACTTGATCATTGACCTATGAACCTACAAACACACATCAAAGAGGAGAAAAAAATTTGATTGTTAGAGGATAGGGGTTTTCCTTAGTAAACCTCCTTTTAGGTAATTAAACCTTGCGATGAAACAATGAAATTGAAGCATGAACATGAAACAATGAAATATTGGTACCTTGGAAGTTTTCTTGGAATGTAAATCTGAAAACTAACATGAAGTGGCCATGATGAATGTAGATCTTGATCTCAAATTAGATGTGAAACAATGCTTGCAATAGATCTTAAATGCTACATCAACAACCTTAACTCAACAACATGCTTAAATGCACTATGCATTTGGCATAATGATATGATCTTGAATTGTTGTGATAAAACTTTAATAATATTCCCTTGAATGTCTTTGAAATTATTTATGATGCTCTTTTGAAATCTTTTGTAAGTTCTCTTGATTTCTTATGACGTTAATGGATGAAACTATGTGAATTAAGCTTATATCTATACTAAACCTAAGAATTAACATTGAAATTCAAATAATCTAAGCTGACATCAAATCTAGGATTGAAAATCATTAAAATCCCACCATAATTAAATTCAAAAAAGGGTGTCCTATGTGAGGAGTGCTGATATACCACCTTGGGTGAATGGGTGCTAGCAAAACTTTCTAGGACCTTGCTTTGGGGAAATGAAATAAAATTAAAATCCCATCTCAAATATGCCAAAAAAGGGGTGTCCTATGTTAGGAGGACTCATTCAGCACTAAAGGTGAATAGGTCCTAGCATATATTTATAGGACATCACTTTTTCCAAGTCAAATTTCATGCAATATCATTAATGGTTGTGGGGTTAGATCCTTGATAAATGCAATTAATAAGACTTAGATTTGAATTAAATGGACCCATTAGGCTCAGTCAATTAACGAAACCCTATATAAGTGTTAAAGTGTAATACAACACTTTACAACAACCTAAATAAAGCAAAGTTAAGTACATTTTATTAAAAGGGGACCTAGATTCATGTGAATGTGTAAAACACATTACAACACTAAATCAAGTAATTATTAGGTTAATTTCATATTAATTATTCAAAAATTAAGTATGTAAAAGGGATACTTTTTCGTTATTGCAATTGATAAACACTAGAATTGAACCTTGTCTTGTTAATTTGTTTCTAATTATTTAAGGAAATCGTCCTTTGAAGAAAATTTGAGCCAATAATTTTTTCTTTGTAAACACTATCCTTCTTTACTTACTCCTCAACAATTAGAGCATGTCAAAAACCTTAAGGATGTCATTCTCTTATCTTGCACAATACTAATTAGCAATGTATTTAAAAAATTTCAAAATAAAATCTCTCTTTTACTAGAGTTTATCTTTTTAATTTTTCTCTTATAATTAAAGGGAGTTACCTCCATGGTAGCAATCTTCCTATCAAACACACACACACACACACACACACACACACACACACACATATCCATGAATACATGTATATGTATAAATATATATATATATATATATATATATATATATATATATATATATATATATATATACATGCATGCTATACATGCATGTATGTATATACATACATACATAAATATATATATATAGGTATGTATGTATGTATGTATGTATGTATGTATGTATGTATGTATGTATGTATGTATGTATGTAAGTAAATCTATGTATGTATGTGCATGTATATATATGAATGTAGATACATTAAGAATACTATATCGTTATGTGCTATGAAGGGAAACTTTGGATAATAGGATACAACCTAAAAATTATTTGAGAATCACATTTGACAAAAAGCTATAATTCTTTACATGGTCATATATGAGTAGATATTTAATATACAACATAATTATTTTCATGTAGTAATATATGACATAATTTTAGGTACATTATTAATCTATGATTATCTCAAATTTTACTTTTTATTTAATATTTTGTATTCATGATCTAATGTTTATTGGTTTAATTACATGTGTGATTATTGATCAAAATTCATGTAATATTCATGCATTATAAATATTAAGACTATGTAGGTTTATAAATAAACCTATTTTCTATTCTTGTTAAACCTAACAATGCAATTAACATGAAGTACATAGTGATATAAATAAATCATGATTATAGATGATTATTTCAACCAAACATGAATGAAGATGTTGAGATTGGTTTTTTTAGGTTTAAAATATGGTAAGAAATAAGATTCAATGATATGCAAAATATTGATGAAGTAAATGATACAAAGTGATGACAAATGAGGCATGAATGGTTTGTTTAATTTGGTAGGGAATCTAATAGGGACAAATGTAACATAGTCTAGAAATAATCTAATATCTTTTCATTTTTATGTGAAATCATCATAAACTACTAATATTATATGTTGGATTTCCTTTTTGTGTGAAAAATTTTAGCCTTGCATGAGAAATGCAATGGTAGGAATGTATTGGTATGGTGTGTTGGGTTACAATAGAATTCATAGAATTTTTTATAGATTTGGGTAAAAATATTATCTTATAAGGACTTTATGTGAAGAATAATAATAAAATATATAATGAATAATAGTTACAATTACATACTTTATTATTTCTTAATAAAAAAATGTATTCCATCATGTGGAAGTGACAACTTTAATTTTGTTTAAATCTCCACTAGATTTATAAAGTGTTTTTCCCTAATTTTTTACCATAACTCACTCTTTCAAAATAATTTTAAAATCATAGAGGATAATTATTGGTTGCAACTCCCCCATTAATACTAAAGGTTGGAACTCAATCGAATCTTCGAGAAATATTTTGAGCAATATGTGGTTCAACTTAAGTGAAAACATGTTATATTTTCTATTAATACTTGAATTGTGTTAGACTTAATGATATTAGTGGAATTTATATAAACACAAAACACTCTATTTAATGTTTTATTTGTGAACCATAGATTTTAAGGTGGATGAAATGCTATGTCTTTTTTGTTCAATTAGGGTCTTTCACCTAATGAAAGGAGATAGATCCCATGCCCAAAATCTAGGTGGTTCACTCAAACTAAGGTATGTATGATGAAATTATGACTAAAATAAATGATATAAATGTAGAAAAATAATTAAATGGATTGATTATTTATGCAAAAACCTAAGAAATATGAAATGTTTTAAAACACACTATGTAATGTAAAAGCACCTAGAAATGAAACCAAACTATAAAATAAATGGATAAAACTAAAAGTGTGCACCTGAGATATTGATGATGACTAGAAATGACTTTCAGAATACTAATAATCCTAAATTTTAGGCCTAGTGGGACTCATTCGTCATTCTGGGTGAATCAGTCCCAGTTATGTGAAACTATTCCAGAATACATTTCAGACAAATGGGTGTCTAAAAATGTAAAAAACCAAAAATAGACCTAGAAGTGGGACTCATTCACCATGAGTGGTGAATAAGTCCACTTTTTAATTTTTGAATATTCAAAGTTAGAAATAGGAGCCTTCAGTCTCTACATTATGCTTCTTTAGGTGTTTGGTTATGAAACTATCAAATTTTGGCCTGAAAGTGACTTTTGTGGGTATTTTTACTTATCCAATGAAGATATGACATGAGAAACTCTGAAATGAAATATTCAATGATTTCTAAGCTTCCAATATGCCTAAATCTACAAGCACACAAGACAAGAAAGAGAAATAATGAATGTTAGGGCATGGAGGTTTGCCTTGGTCAAACCTCTTTTAAGTAATTAAACCAAAATAGAGAAAGAATCTAATGAAGCATTGAATAATGGAGTTATTACATTTCCATGATGATTGATCTTGAATGTATACAACAAAACATGAATAATCTACTATTGAATGTCTAAAAATTGTTATCTTAATGAATTGAAATGATGAAACCCTAACTTCCTTGACTTGAGATGGGAGAATGATGGATGAATAATGAAGAATGGTCATGATTTAGGTTTAGAGTGTTGATTTTATAGTAAATTCACCTTATTCATGCGTAAATTGGATCCCTAAGGCTGATACGTAAAAATAATAAACTTAAAATTTAGTTTTTCATGCTCAAAGGTTAAAATTGGCCCAAATGGGACTCATTTACCACATTGGAAAAATTAGTCCCACCTAGAATATACTCATTTGCCACAGGTGGCGAATTAGTCCCAGTGGGGCCCATTTGACAACTAGGATGCTAGGAAGTAAGAAAATAAGGTTTTTATGGTGACTATGTTTGGTATTTCATCAAATATTACCTCAGGATGTAGAATATGGGTTAATAGGGGCCTATTAGTGATGATGTAAAGGTAAATTAGGGCTTGGGACATATAATTCAATGTGAAAGTTTGATTAAATACACTTTACAACACTAAAATGAGGTCCACATAGCCTAGGAAGGCATAAGAACCAATGCGAATATGAAAGACACATTACAACACTAGTTTAACATTAAGTTTATTTTACAATCCTTCTAGATTAGTGTGATAATGTTATTAAACACATTTTATAATGTTGAATTAAGGTAAGATGGGTTCATTAAGTCTAGAAAAGTGTGAAATTCTTTTACAACGCTTTACAACACCTTTGCAAGACATTGATAAATGCATTTGAAATGGTCCAAGACCTAGTGTGGATGTGAAAAAAACCTCACAACACTATATCAAGGCCTTATCAAGTCTAATTTATCATCAATTATTCCCCAAATCAAGCAATTTTCCTTTTTTCTATGGTACATTTAGCCCCCACTTTAGTGAGAGGATAAACTTGCTTCAAACTCACACTAAAGTAGACATTAAAGAGAGATCCGAGTGTACAGATGCAAATGAAAAAGAATGAAAAAGATCGAGAAGGAAGTCGAGCCCCCAGTATCCAAGATCTTAAATCAAACCAACAAGATAAATAATCATACAATGGAAAGAAGGGAAAATGGGGTGGAGAAGATGCGCTCACTTCGGGGCCACAAAACATCAGGTCATCTGTGGGGTGAGATGTCCCAAAGTAGTGGTTTAGTCAGAAATTCATGCTAGTGTGTCAGCTTCCCATTATACAAACCATACCAAAGTTATGCTCCTAATAACATTGATAATGTACCACAATGTAATTCTTTTTGTAAATGTGTTTGAATATGTAAACAATTTTGCTAAAGGGGATTTTTCTTTTTTCATGTAAGTTCTTCTTATTAGGGAGCATTGTGTCTAATGTATCCAAGAGAGGAAAAGTCAAGGTGTCAGATCATTATCCATGGGATGCCTCATTCGCGTTAGGCCACTTTAGTTGATTGTACACTCTTGGAAGGCATCAAGCCCAATGACGCCACCAAGGAGAGGACATATCACAAGAAAAAGTAAATCACACCATGAAATTTTCACAAAGATGTTGTCTATGTATGCCCCCCACTTTAAAGTAGTTGCTAACACCATTATTGTGAGAAATTGCTTTAAAGTAGAAGAGAGTATGAGAGCTTATTCAAAAATCCCTTTACCAAGTCATATGTTTTTGATAAGTTGTGTCATGAAGAAAGGGATTATGTCACATGTGATTCAATCTTAAGACATGTCATCCACATCCCAAGATTCTTATACGTTCATGAAAGGTTAACGATTATCCACAAGAGACAACAAAAAGTGACATACGGGGATAAGGTTGTTGAACCCTTTTCCCCCACTTAGTGCAAGACAAGGGTGAGGCTAGAATGGATGATGGCATGCTACCCCTTGCAATGGATGAAAAACATGCAATAGTGAACTTATGCAATGAACCTACAACTATTACATGGAAAGGAGCAATAACTAATGTTATTTATTTGGATAAGTAAACAAAGTTTTTGCTTGATTGGCTTTGATTGTATATACTTTGCTATATATGTGAGAAATGTCGTTGTAACTAGGTTGGTATGAAATGTTATTCTTAGGTGGGTAAAGGACGAGTTTGGGTTGATTTTGAGTTTGTTCCTTGTGTGATGGTGGGTAAAGAATTAGAGGATTCTTTTGATGTCCCATGAGGTATGTAGGAATTTCATTGATTGAGGGGGATCTAATGGAAACTTGTGCATGCATAACCTTGGCAATCTTGGTGTGATGTATCCCTAAGGAAGACATATCATTTTCTTGCACTGTAATAGTCTCCCTAGGAGAAGAGTTAGGAGAATGATAATCCAAATGTTCTTGACATTCAAGGATTTTTTCTTCCAAAATGTCATCATCATAAGTAAGGGAGCTATCCATGGTTGAATTGTCTTGTTCTATGATGTTTTTCCACACAAGATTCTCATGATTTTCATTGATTGGATTGTGTAACACCATAATATCATCTTCACTAATAGGAGAGATATTAGGAGAGGGAAAAATTTGATTGTTGTCCATAATCTCAATGTCTTGTTCCATAACATCTATCCTAGGAGGAGAGCTTTCAAGAGGCTCAATATCATCACAAAGAGGGGAGACATGAAGGGGAGGACAACTAGGATTTTCATTTGTGTCAATGATTGTATCTTCTTGTTCAAATGGACCCTTATAATGATTAGGAACATTAGGAAGGAGAGAAATAATGCTATAACTCTCAATCATTGGGTTTCTTGATACCAACATATCCTCTTCACAAATGTGTTTTTCATGATCATTCATGAAAGAATTGTCACAAATAGGGGAGGTGTTGGGAGATGAATGGAGACTAGGTAAATTTTTGGCAATGCCTTCAACTTGTATTGTTATACTATCTTCCCAAGGGGAATGAGGAGAAGAACAAACAAGACCTTCATGATGCTCAACAATTGTACCTTCTTTCACCAAGATACATTCATCAATAAAAGGAGATGTATCAAGAGAAGAACAACTATGATCATCATGATTATCTATGTTTGTATTCCCTTCTAAGAAATAATCCACAAAAATAGGAGAGATAAGAGGGAGTGTAAGTTTAAAACAAGTGTTAACATTTTCATTCTCTTGTGCTAAGAGACTATCATAACTATTGAATGCATTGAATAAAGGACTAGAATATTTGTTAACTAGATTTTTCTTTGCAAATTTATAGAAGATTGAAACTAACATATTGAAATAAAAATCTATGATAACTCAAAATGCAATGTGAAAGGCTAAAATGAAATGTAATTTTTAGATATTAATTGACTGATTATGCTATGTAACAATATGAGAATGCAAATTTGAAATTTAAATCATGGATAAAATGAGCTAATTTAGGATAAATTTAATGAAATTCATGGTACATAAAATTAGACAACTAATATAGATAGGTAATAGCACCAAACAAAAGCTTAAAAATAGGGTTTTTAGTTCTATAAAGGGAAATTTCAGTGATGAAAAGAGACTGATTCGTCCAAGGTGGTGAATGAGTCCCAGTATGGAATTTTTTCAAAAAAATTAGAAAATTTTGAGTGATTTTTATGTTGTTTGAGTTCTATGATGCAGACCTAAGTTAAAATGTAGAATTTTAAAAAATTCAAATGAATTTAGATGCTAACCATGCAACCTAAATGTGTTTTTTATGAATGCAAAATATGAAACCTAGGATGCAAATAAACTAATGCAAACCCTAATGCAAAGTCAATGGAAGGATAGATCTATGATGAAGGAATCCAAGTAAAAAAAGAGAAGTATTCTAAAAGAAATTTCACCAAAATGAGCCATAGATTTTAGGGGTGTGAAATGTTGTCTCTTTTGTTCAATTAGGGTCTTTCACCTAATGAAAAGAGATAAATCCCACACCCAAAATCTAGGCGGTTCACTCAAACTAAGGTGTGTATGATGAAATTATGAATAAATGTAGCAAACTTATTAAATGGATTGATTATTTATGCAAAAACCTAAGAAATATCAGATGTTTGAAAACACATTATGTAATGCAAAAACACCTAGAAATGAAAGCAAACTATAATAGAAATGTATAAAAATGAAAGTGCGCACCTGAGATATTGATGAAGATTGGAAATGACTTCTGGAATGCTGATAATCCTAATTTTTAGGCCTAGTGGGACTCATTCGCCATTCTGGGTGAATCAGTCCCAATTCTATGAAACTGTTCTAGAACCCGTTTTGGACAAATGGGTGTCTAAAAATGTAGAAAAAAAAACCATAGAATTGGGATTCATTCCCCAATCATGGCTAATTATTCCACTTTTGAATTTCTAAATTTTCAAAGGTGGAAACATGAGCATTTAGTCTTTACTTTCTACTTCTCTAGGTGTCTAGTTTCTGAAACTATCAGATTCGGGCCTGAAAACTTTACTTTTTATGGGTATTTTTACTTTTCCAATGAAGAAATAACTTGAAAAAATTTGGAATACAATCTTCAATGATTTCTAAGCTTCCAAGATGCCTAAATCTGTAAACACACAAGATAAGAAAGAGAAATGTTAAATGTTATGGCATGGGGCTATCCCTTGGTCAAACCCCTTTTAGGTAATTAAACCAAAATAGAGAAATAATGTAATTAAGCATGAAATAATGTAGTTATTACCTTTCCATGATGATTGATCTTGAATTTATGTGGCAAAACATGAATAATCTGACTTTGAATGTCTAAAAATTTGTTGTCTTAATGACTTGAAATGATAAAACCCAAACTTTCTTGACTTGAGATGGAAGAATGATGGATGAATAATGAAGAATGGTTATGATTTATGGTTTAGAGAGTCAATTTCATAGGAAATTCACCTTATTCACCCATAAATTAGATCCCTTAGGCTAACATGTAAAAATAATAAACTTAAATTTAAATTTTTCCTGCTCAAAGTTGAAAATTGGCCCAAATGGGACTCATTCGCCACCATGGGAAAATCAATCCCATTTGGCAGGGACTTATTTTCCACAGCTAGCAAATTAGTCTCAGTGGGGCCCATTTGATAGCTATGATGCTAGGAAGTAAGAAAATAAGGTTTTTATGATGACTATGTCTGGTATTTGATCAATTATTGCCTCAAGATGCATAATATGGGTTAATAGGGCCTATTAGTGATGATGTAAAGGTCAATTAGGGTTTGGGACACATTATTCAATGTGAAAGTGTGATTAAATACACTTTACAACACTAAAATGAAGTCCAGACAACCTAGGAAGGCACAAGAACCAATGTGAATTTGTAAGACACATTACCAGACTAGTTTCACATTAAGTTTATTTTACAAGACTTCTAGATTAGTGTGATAATGTTATTAAATACATTTGTAATGTTGAATTAAGGGAAGATGGGTTCATTAAGTCTAGAAAAGTGTGAAAGTCTTTTACAACACTTTACAACACCTTTGCAAGACATTGATAAATTCATTTGAAAGGGTCCAAGACCTAGTGTGGATGTGAAAAACATGTCACAACACTAAATCAAGGCCTTATTAAGTCTAATTTATTATCAATTATTCCCCAAATCAATCAAGTTGGATTTTTTATATGGTACATTTGTATATTTTATTGACAAGTATTTTCCCTTTGTTTTCATGTACATGTTGGATAATACAATATGCTTATAGAAATATTTAGTTTTACAAGTTCTTATTTGTATATATATCATGGATAGTTCTGGTTTATACATTAATTTACTAATATTTATATCTTAATTAGAGGCATATTTTCTTAGAATAAAGACCTTAGTGTAGTTAGCATCAATAGAATAAGTTAAATTCCAATTTTATTTAGATTCCAAAGTGTTTTCCTTTTTCTCTCAATTCCTATTTATTTTTTGACATAACCTAATCCACGAGCTCCTTGAAATACAATTTTTTTTTATTTTATGATAATTTTTGAATTATCACATATACTTATTCTCATTAAATTTAATTACTACATGTCAAAATATTTTTAAATGTATTTTATTCACATAACCTAAAATTGAATCCTTGATGATGTGAGTTAATCAATCATTATGTTAACTCATTCACATGACAAGATATTCATCATATACATACATTATCAAGCAATATCATAAATACTTTTCTATAACATAAATAAAATCAACAAAACTCTACCATTAAACTTTAACTCTATAATCACATCAACCATAATAATATTTATAAACAATTAAATATTTTATTATATGTTTCAACTATATATTTATAAATCTATTTGATATTGTATAAAAATACCTCGTATATTTAAGATTTAAATCATTTATTTAATATTATAAATGAGACTCATATTTTAATGTATAATAAAACATACTACAAATAATATCATTAGAACAATGGCTATGTAACAAACAATCAACATTACAGATTATAATGTTTACCTTAAATCATTATCCATTTTTTTAAGTTAGACAGGTACAATAGTCTACAATAGTCAACATACAATAGACTATCATAACAACTTTATACTAAGTACACATGATACAAACTTTATCAAGTTAATCATATTTTAGCACAAATAAAATTTGAGGTCTCATATACCATTTACCATTTACCAATAAATCATAATTTATGTAATTATGTGATTTTACAATATAAAGAAAGAAAATATTGTATGGTTGTTCCTCAATTTAAGAAACTTAAAACAAAACAAATAGTAATTAAATTAAAAATTAACACCATCCAAAAGGAACAGCTCACTATCTCATGTATGGTATATGATGGCCGCTTGAAATCATTTAAGTACTCCAACAGAATTTCTTCGACTCAAACGTCCAAAATTATGCTGCAGCAATACAAAACCAAGAATAACAATAAAGAAGGGAAAAACAGGCGGCATAGTCGAAGGAGGATAGCTGTTAAAATATGGTGCTTTAGCTATAAGTAGTACCATCGCTTAGTCTTTTTCTCACAGATTATTACATTACGTCTGGACATCTGCAGTTGCTTTCATGGCGAACGGCATATATCTGTATTTTCTTTTTTTATTGCTCACAGCGCGTCTTGCATTTGCTTCTGGTAAAGTTTATTGTTCCTCTCTTCACTATTATGTAGATTAATTGATGTTCTTTAATTGTTGATGTACGAACAAAAATATATTGTTTTTCGTTGAGAAGTTTAATAAAACTACTGAAACATTTACCGATTTGTAATTTGTTTGAAATGATCAGTTCCCATGGATTGCTGCTCAAGCGTGAGCGGTGCATTTCAGGGGGTGTGCGATGACTCTGAACGATGCTTCTACGTGTGTAGAAATTATACTAAGACTAGCCAATTTGGACGGTGCGAGCTGATTTCAGATGTATGGAGCTGTGTCTGTTATTATCCGTGTTAGAAGACCCATCTTCACCAACGTTTATTCCAGTGTTTCTTCAGTGATGGGAGAATACAGATCTAATAAGACCATCACAGTGATAAATAAGTGATAAAAAGATTTAATAATTGAGCATGGTTCAATACTTGTGGTCTCTTGTTATGTTTTTATGAATAGAAAAATATAATAAAATATAATTAATGTCTCAAGGTATTTTACAATTTCATTGAAGATTGAGAATTTGTTAATTAATTTTTTTCATTTTTATGTTGAATTTGATAGTCATTGTATATCAAGATACTAATATTTAATGATAAAGATGATATTTCTAAAATAAGTAATATTTAAAATATATATATTATTCTAAAGTGAAATAAAATCTCTTCAAAGTTATATCAATTTGAAGTTATTTTATTTTATTTTATTTTACTTTGTAACTATTTTATGTACTACATATATGGACACATAAATTTTATTATATCTATTTTTTAATTTTTATTTTACCACTTGTTTTACTTCTATATGTAACTTTTACTTTTTCTTTTGAAAAAATAAATATTAAAAAATAATTTTAATTTTAAAAAATATGCATTTATGTGCTAATTATTTTAAAAATATTATGTTCATTATCAAATATTGATATTTTGACATATAGATGGTTTTCAAAGTCAAAATATTAATTTTTGTTAACACTTTCATGTCATTACACTTTGAACCTTTTGTTATTGTAGAATGTTTCTCATCATTAAAGATATCTATATTATTATAGGTAATATCTAATCTAGATTTAACTAAGAAAATTAAATTTGTTACAAGCAAGGATTATTCTTTTTATATGATAGTATTATAGTTTCATTATATATGAATCTTAATGATATAACAATGAGTTTCATCATACTATATTTTTTCAAACAAAAACTTTAATTAATCCTAAAATATATTCAATAAAATAAAATTATAATTATATGAAAATACTTTAAAAAATCATGATAATATCTCAATATTTATGAAGGATATTATTAAAGTGATATTTTTAAACTTAAATGTATTTTTTGTAGTTTTATTTGTATAAGAATATGATAAATTTATACTAAAACATTATTTTTTATTATCTAATTAATTACTTTAGTTTAATTTGATATATATTATCAATTTGTTATATTAATGTGTTCAAGAGAAAAAATAATAATTTAAACATGGAAAAAATATTTATAAATATTTAATTGTTAAAAGATAAGAATATACATAAATAATATAATATTCTACTTTATATACATAAACAATGTAATTGACAAAGTCATAAACAATAAAATTAATTTCTAAAAATATTTTACAATTTCATCAAAGATTGGAGAACTTGTAAACTAATTTCTTAAATTTTATCTTGAATTTTAAAGTCATTGTATATCAAGATACTAATATTTAATTCTAAACAAGATATTTCTAAAATAAGTAATATGTGAAACACATATATAATTATAAAGTGAAATAAAATCTCTTCAAAGTTATCAATTTTTAGTTATTTTATTTTATTTTACTTTGTAACTATTTTTTTTACTATATATATGGACACGTGAACTTTATTCTATCTACATTTTTATCACATGTTTTACGTCTATATGTAACCTTTAGTTTTTCTTTTGGAAAAATAAATATTGAAAAATAATTCTAATTTTTTAAAAATATTTATTTATGTGCTACTTATTTTATAAATATTAATAAGTTGGCATGTAAATTGTTTTTAAAGTCAAGATGTTAGTTTTTGTTAATACCCTCATGTCATTACACTTCACCTCTTGTTTTGATTATATGGGAAAAATAGGTTTTGAAGGAACCCAAAACCCTTTACAGCAGAAGAAACAAAATGTTGCTAAACATGATTTTCACAAAGTCACCAACAACATCCCAATACCCAAAAAATAGAACAAAATGGGTGCTAGACTAAAGATAAGACACTAAACAAACAACATCACCCAACAACCTCAAAACAACAAAACAACAAAAAAGAAACCTACACCTAGCAAGAAATAAAAAGCAACAAAGAAGAAGACCAAACACTAATCCAAACTACTCAGGGTCTTGGCCACCTTAATCTATTGGCTTCTATGCCTTTCATTCATATCCAATAGCTCATGCTTCTTAGCATCAAAGGATATTTTCCAATCATCTAACCCTCTAACAGTAGGTCCTTTGTCATTGTCTTTAGCACCTTTTTTACCTTTTCCCTTGACTAAGTGCTCTTTCTCCATCAGCTCAGATAAATATACCTAATCCTCCCTAAGCTCACTTATCTTTCTGAAAAGGACTTCCAAGGAGTCTGCATTGTTCTTCACAAAGATATGACACACTTCTAAAATATTTTTGATATATGTATTCATACCCAGAATCTTGGCTTCCAAAGCAACCGACCTATCTTCACATAGAGATTTGAAATCATGATGGGAACGTTCAAGGTCCACCATTTTGTCAATAAGGATGCTTGAAACCCAAACCTTCAAAATATTCCTTAGATTCTCCTTCAAACCTCAAAGTTTAATATTAATCTTATTGAACTCTTGAAGAGTCCACATAGCCAACTTAAAAGTTCTAGTGGCCCCAACCATAGCCATTTCCAGCAAATCAAACATGGAGGTAGAGTCATTGTCAAGGTAAGTAAAGTCCTCAGAGAGAGGATTTACCTTTAAAGGCTCATGTTTATCTTTTTTCTTCTTCGCATCATCCTCATCAAGACTCTTTAAGTCCTTGTCCTACACCACATTAGGCAAATCCTCAACTGGGGAGTCCTCAATGACCACCATCTTATCACTAGAATCCTCTTGTTGTTTTTGATAAGAAACATTTATAGGGTGGTGTACCCTTTACACAATGAGACACAAAGTCCAAAAAGTATCACCAAGCATGGTTTTGAAGGGACCAAGAATATTATAGAATATTGTTCAACATTAAAGATATCTATACTATTATAAGTAATATCTAATCTAGATTTAGCTAAGAAAAATAAATTTCTTACAAGTTATGATTTATTTTTTATATGATAGTATTATGGTTTAATTATATAACAATCTTAATGGTATAACAATTAGTTTCATCATATTATATTTTTTTAAACACAAACTTTAAATAATCCTAAAATATATTCAATAAAATAGAATTATAATTATATGAAAATACTAAACAATCTTATAATAACTCAACCTTTATCAATGAGATTATTAAAGTGATATTTTTAAATTTAAATGAATTTTTTGTAGTTTGATTTATATAATAATAAAAAAATATAATAAAATGTTATTGGTTATTACTTAATTAATTACTTTAGTTTAGTCTGATATATATTATCAATTTTCTATATTAAGATGTCATTTAGAAAAAATATTTTCACTTAAACATTGATCAAATTAATGAAAATAGTATTTATAAATATTTAATTGTTAAAAAATTAGAATACGGATAAATAATATAATATTCTACTTTATATACTTGAGGAGTCATGAACAATGTAATTTATTTTTCAAAAATATAGTTGAGAAGGGAAAAAGTGATGTTTTTATTTTGAAACACATGCAAGGTGCATTTGTATTTATGAAACTAAAAAATCTCTCATCATCAAAATCCATGACAAATTTCAACAAAATTATCAAATATTTTGATTCTCAATGTAAAGGCCTTCCCCAAAGACTAATTAAAAGGAGCAATGTATAAGTACAATAATTTGGTCTTAAATTGAAAGTTAACTAGCTATGACACCTTATGCAATGGGTATGCCGAAGAGGTGTGGATGGTCAATTAGGAAAATATTGGTTTATTTTTTGCACACATTTGTGTAGTATATGAGATCAATTGGTGGGTCATTTAGAAAATGGTTTTAATATTATTATTAATTTTTTATTCTTTTTATTATAGAATAATATTATTATATATTTTAAAAGCTTATGTATTAACTATTATATTATTATATAAATATATTATTTATGTCATTATTATATTATATTATTATATTTATTATTTATGTATTAACTATTATATTGTTATATAATATATCATTATATATTAAAAATCAAATTATTTATTATATATTTAAAATAAAATAATTATTATATTTTATGTATTCAATAGGTGGTTATGTAAAGCTATTAAAAATATATTTATAAATGCCAGCCAATATTTATAACACTAGAATGTATGTTGTTTCTATTTCCATTGGTGATTGGACTGATGAAAAGATGTGAAGTTGAGACAAGTCAAATACGGATTATGTGGAAGTAAACGGTTGTTGAATTTTATGAAAACAGGCGAACCGTGTGAAAAATGGGTGAAATAAAAAAAATGGTGATGTAAAATCGAACAGTGAGAAAGATTACATACTCTAAGACCCTTTTTGAAACCTTATTTTTAGGCTACTCTCACCAAAAATACCAGTGAGAAAGAGTTTGGACAAGTGGAAACCAATAGCAGCCAGGAAAGTAGAAAAAAATAGTGTGGTGGGGAAAGCATAAAAAAATGGTTGGCGAAAAATAACCGAAAAATGGAAAAAAATGATGGATGGATGGGATTCGTTTCATTGTCAACCAGGGTCTCTCCTTTCTTTTCAACTATCCATAGGAAAAATGAGCTCTGAGATCCCAAATAGGAAAACACCTTCGGCGTAAATATCATATAAAGACTCAAAGTGATATTAATAATTTTAGTTCTCTCATTGCATTTAAATACAAGAGAATAAATTCTCATAGACATTAGATTTTATATTCTTTTAATATATTGATTGTAATCTTGCTCTCAATTAAGGAGTTGTTATTAACTATTTATTAAATGGAAATCAACCCATTGAAATTATAATATGTCAATGAATTAAATAATGTGATTGACATTGTTTGCTATTTATTAATTAAATAATTAAAAAAATATAAATGAAGTATTTTAATTATGTAGTTGATTTTTTATAAAATAAGTTAAATAATGTGATTAATAGAGATACAATTTTATATCTATATTTCCTTTTTCTATCTATTTTAAAAATTAAATAATGTGTAATTTTTTTTTATAGTATAAGCATCAATTGAGGGTGTTGAACCATTTACACATAAGACCCACAAAGAAGTAAAAAAATAGCAAAGACACAAAGAACTCTAAGGCCACAAGCTAGAGACATCACTAAACCAACAAATAGAGAACAAAGATCAAAGTTTCTAAAAAACATAAAAACATAAACTATAAGAGCACCAAATAAACCAAACATTTTTTCTCACCCTTGAGAAATTTAAGCAGATCTTAGTTATTAGAATTGGTGCTTGCTCCCATGTTGCTTTCATAATTTCTAAATTTATCATTCAGCATAGAACACAAAGTGATCGTTGAATGGTGAATGGCTTTTTGAGTATAGTGGAAAAGAAATCTCAACATCCATTCAATATCATCAACATGAGTCTTTAAAATAGAAAAATCATCTACAAAATTCATGGAATTTAGGAATGTGTCCTAGTTAAGTTGCATGACAAGGGTGGATTCCAAGTCCTAAGAGTCCAACAACATTGCATTCAACTCAAGGAATAGGCTCGAGTCATCAATATATACATCCACCTTCTCCTCTTCTTCATCATTTTTGTTGTTATCTTCATCATTCTACCCTCTCTCAAAAAAGTCACTTGATATTTCATCCACACTAATGTTAGTGGTCAAATAGCCTGCCAACCTATGAGATCGCCTAACACTCAAATTAGGGTTGTTAGTCTCCTTTACAAAATTTGACCCAATTTTAACTTCTTCCTTTCCTATGGCGCTAGTATTCTTTGTGTCCTACTCTTCAGAGTTGTATTCCTCAACATAAAATTTACCTAAGGTTTTCTTTTTCTTCATGCATTTGGATTTTTTGTCACTAGTGCTTCCACTTTTGCCCAAGATTTTGATCAAATTATTCTTCAGGTCACATAAACTCACCATGGTGAGCTTCTAGGTGGAGGTGTGGGGAATTTTAGTGGACTTGGAGTAGGGATTGGAATATTAAGACTCATGCAGGGGTTATTTTATGAGTGAAATTATTTTTCTTCCCTTTACTAGACAATGGCCCCAACTTCTCAATAGGAGAGTCAAGAAGGTCATCATCAAGAAAATTATCCAATAGCCTAAGTTCATCAATATGAGAAACCCTAATAGGCTTAGGTGGACACAAAGCCAAATTGAGTGAGATGGGAATATTTCCATGGTTTTTAGCCAGCACATCCAAATATTAACTAGAGATTCAATTTAAAATAACTAGTAAGTAGGGAATCAATTGTTAGATTTTTGAAAAAACACAAGATCCAAGATCAAACAAAAAATAGGAATGCCTTCCATGCATAAGAGTTATAAATAAATATTTAATATTTCCTCAACAAGAAATAACTTACAAAATGAACCTCAAGAGTAATAATGCACCTCAAGTGTGATAATACAATGAAGATGAGTGCTTATAAGAGAAAACCATGAACAAGAAAGGGATTAGGTCATGAAAAGTTTCAACATCACATGTGATAAGTCAAAATGATCTAATAATAGCTCAAACTATTAAAAATAATAATTCCTTTGTTTTAGCTTAAGTGCATGAAGTAAAATTAAATTAATAATGTTAATGGGCCCTTGGTCTACTGGTGAAGTTGAAAGGTTTAGAATGAGCCCACCAGGAATCAATTCTTGCTAAGTGTAAAGCTCTGATGCCTAAAAAGGGATGAGCTCGAGATAGTGCCCGAGGTGGATTTTGGCAGAATGGATACTCCTCAATCCTTGACTCTAAGCTAAAGATGAGCCCCTCGAGAGTATCTGTAAACAAGCAAGAAAAATATAAAACTAATAATCAAAGAAATATTAATTAATTATTAGCTAATGAATGATTACTGTAATACCCCTCGTTTTGTTGTTACTTTCTAGATAATCTTTTTTGTTCAGTTGTGTACTTGATACTGTGATGGTGATTATTTCACTAGTTTGATTTGTGTGGATTTACAGTTTAGTTTGGCTGGATGCACATGATACTACTTATGATGAATTATGACATATGATATGTGGTTTTCATACTATCTAGATATGTTATTGCTTTCATTTAATACTATGTTGTGATGATATGGTCTTATGCTTGTTTCTGGATATGGATTATGATGTGAATTCTAGTGTGTCTTGGTGAAAGGATAGGGTAGCATCACTAGTTCATGAGTGCTCTGCTACATCATGACTACCTTTCACGGTGTGTCTGTACTGGAGATTTATATGTTACTTGACATTGGTTTCATGCAGGATGTAGGTACTCGAAACTAAATCCACCTACATGTCAGGTGTGAGCATGTCCCACAAACCCAATGGGTATGAATTTTTATAAATGAGTTGATAAGGAAGTGTCCCCATCCAAGTTTGTCACCCCCATTTTTGTGTCTAACGGTGCTGTTTTTCCATGACTTTGTCTTTGTTTCAGTATTGTTTTGTGTTTGTCATTTATTTTAATCTATGTTTATGTCTCATTTAATTAATGTTTATGTTGATATTTCCTTGGTAGATTATTAATGTTATTTAATTAATATAATTAAATAGCTAGGTGAATGTTGCTAAGTTAATTGTTAAATTTAAATATTATTAAGTTTTAAAGGTTGTTAAATTATATGTTGATTCTTTACTTAAATAATAAATAAATAAATAAATAAAGTAAATAAAATTGTTAATATTTATAAATTATCATTTTGTAAAATGAAATAAAATAATTTCATGATTTTCTTGATAATTATCAAGTTGTGGATAAATATTAAATAAATTGATTTTTAATTCATTTGTGTGAGATAATTATGACCTTTGAATCCAATAAAATAAAAGTAGAAGATTTAATGAAAATGAAGAAAAAAAAGAAAAGAAAAAAGGACGAATGCATGTTTAGTTTCTTTTCAAAAATTAGAAAAACAATGGAAACTTGCTTCTTGGATGGATTTTTGCTTTAAAAAATTAGAAGAGTTTATTTCTAATTAATTGAAAAAGATGAGAAGCTTTCTTAACTTTCATTCTTTGATGGTTTTGAAAGAAGAAAAAACTTGTCTGCAAAAGTATTCTGGTTCTCGGGTCTTTCTCTGTTAAAAGATATACATAATTGGGTTAAAAAAAGAGGAAATTGGAAAATTTGTTGAGGAAGGAGGATTTGTCATGCACGTTAGTTTGTTTGCACAACATAGGATTCTAGGTTCTTTAATTTCCTTCCATTTGAATAGTTGTTTGAAATTGAAATGTTTTAATTCATAGTTTGGTTGAATCTGAATCTCTATTTCAAAGAAACAGAAAGAAGCTTGTGTTTTCTTCCTAGAGTTGTGTTTGCTAAATGAAAACCATCTTGTTCCTCTCCAACGCATTTTGGTTATAGTTTTTGTGTTGGTGATATTACAATTTTTGCCTGGATAAATCTTGTGGGTTTATTGAAAAAAAAATTGATGTTTAAATTATACTCTATTTTTTAAAAATATATACTTGTCTATATTTTGTCTCTGTGAAGATTAGATTTTATAAAATATATATGTATTGGACTATATTTTATTTCTAGGAAAGAAAATCATATTTTCAGTTTTTTTTTATATATATATATATTTGTCTGTATGTTATCTGTGAGAGTTAGATTATATATATATTTATAAATATATATCTTCCTGTATGTTATCTATGAGAATTAGATTTTTAATTTAAAAAATTCATATTATTTTTATTGGTGGGTCTGTGGGAATTCATTTTAAAATTAATGGGATTGGGAAAGGTTGGTTGTTGCCGAACCCAATCCCCCCTTGATTCCTCATGTCAGTGTGGTTGTGGGGGCTACTATGTAGCCACCCCCTTGGCTGCACACAACAGTCTGCTATACTGTTGAGTGCGGCCTTGTGGAGAGGTCGCGTCCTCCCTATATGGGGAGGTTCACAACCTCCCCTCTTATAGTTTGTTTTATTTATTTTTATATATATTATTTTATTTTATTTAAATTTTTAGTTATATATATATGTATATGTATATATATGTATGTATATATATACTTGGTGCAAATATAAAATCTTATGATGCTTAATTGTAATGTGTGATTATATGTTGTGATTGGCTAAATTAAAAGAAAGTGTATTTAATAACTTGAATTGAGAGATTTATTAAATTATATTTATTGGGTAAATTTGATGTTTATATTTCATGGATGGAATCATGCATTTGTAGATGCAATAAGCTTATGTTAAAATTTGATTTTAGAGTTAATAGAAATTCTTGTTTTTAACTGAATCTTGAGGTTGTGTAATTGATTTCTATTCTTTAATTTTCCCTCGGGTCATTTGATATTTTCCTAAGTTGGTTTATGGACATGTGGGAACCCTCAAGGTCATTTTATCCTCTGTAGGAGTTTTGGTTACTTGGCATTTTAGGCTTCTAGAGGTGAGAGTAAGTTTGTTGTCAATTGAGCTATCATTTGATTTGGTACTTGATAATACTTTGATTGTAATTATGATTCTGAGTTTATGCTTGGGTTGTACCTATTTTCATGAGTATCTATGCATATGGATGTTAGCGAGATGATTTTTCCTCGTGTGTGTTTCAATTTTGAGATTTAGTACCTCTTTGTGTTGGTACAACCCCTTGGAGCCTTGGTTTTATGATTTGGATTTATAGGGAGAGTGGCTCTTCATGGGAATCGGTGCACAAAGGGGTGGCTAGGATAACCCATGTAAGAGTTAGTGTAATAAGTGATAAATTAATTAAATGAATTATGGGGAACAGGTAGTAATAACATTAACAAGATAATTAAGGATGCCTTTCCCACCCATTATGGTTTTTGCAGACTAAGGGTGGGATGAGAAGGCCATGGTTGGCAAGGTCATTACCTCATCTTCACGAGAGGTTAATGGTTCCACATGAGTCACCCTATGGGGCCAGTGCCTAGAGAGGCAGCCAGGATAACCATAGATGGTGGTTGATTCCTAGAGGAAGGAAACTAGGATAACCCATGTTAGAACTATGCGATGACAATCTCCCCTAGCATTCTCTTGGTTTGTTATCTTTGCTAGCCTTTGGAAGTGTTCTTTTGATGATGTGTTTTCCTTTGTGTTTTCATATCACTCTTGTTTGGTGTTAGTCTTGTTGTTTTCTATTTGGATGAGCTTGGTCGAGGATCCTTCCTTATCTACTCCTAGCATGGGGGGTGAGTTGTTTCTGACTCATGCGGTTGGGTGGAATGTGCTATGCACCCCATTGGGTCCCCCTATCAACAGTCGTACAGTCCAATGTAGTGATTTTCAGGTGCAACATGATCCAGAGTTCACTTTGTTTCCAGATGTATACTATGTACTTTAGTCATATTTTTTTATTGATGTATTACTCCCATATGTGTTGGGAGGTTTTATTATGTAAACTCATGAAATTATTCAATGTTATGTACTCGAAGCAGATGCAATGTATATTATACTTTGTATTTTTTTCTTGATCAGTGATAGTTGTTAATGCCACTTGAACATGTTGCATCTGGGGAAATATTTTTGTTGCAATCCCATGGTTATAATATATGTGTATATGATTATTGTCTTGATTTAATCTCGTTATAATTTTTTAATCTCTTGTGAATGTTTTAATGTTAGAGTTATATTGAATGGATGGTTTGTATTAATGAAATTCTGAATTTTTATTATTATCTTTTCATTATGGGTTAGTTTGTGTAATGTTACCTCGTGTACCCCAAAGGACTTAGTCGATTAACTTGTAATATTTTAGATGAATTGTATGCATTAATATACATACTTTATATGATTAAAAAAAAATGCATTAATAATTGTCCTTTGGGGTTTGTGCGATAGGGCATTACAATTACACTAACACCCCCTTAAGTGAAAAATTAGACAGTAGCTAAAAACTTGAAAAGATCATTCTTAAAATGTAAAGAAAACATGAATGGGTCCCAACAAATAAGGCTTGATAAGGTACCCATATACAAAAAATGTAATCTATCACAACAAGAGAAAAAGAGAAAACCTAATGGGAAAAACTCATCTCGAAAAGAGATAAAGGTGAATGAAGGACTACAAAGCCTCCAAATTAGTTTCCCAAAAAAATAGGAACATTAAGAATATTGTTGAAGTATGTAGAAGCTATAGAAAAATGTCAAATGATGACTAATATAGAGTTGAAATGAAGAACCTCCTCTAAAATAGATGATGACCTTAGGATAAAGAAGACAAGAATTTGCATGAGGTCCTCCAACAACACTACTCAAATAATAAGGAAAATAGAGAAAAACATCAAATATCAAAGATATAGATAAAACATGAATCTTGATGAGTTACCCCAATGATACTACTCAACCATGGAAAATGCAAGTAAAAATACAAGTACTAATAGTCTAAAGAACACTGATCAAGTGAAAATAGAAGGTTTCCTCTATAAATAAGAATACAAGAGTGCCCATATGTTAAATGCTCCTTCTCATCAAAATTCATGGGTAACTAGCCACTGCAACCACCTAGTACATAGTAATAAATACTAGATGCATAGATCACTCCTAAATGAAACCAAGGAAGCATTAGCACAAATAGTAGAAACCCACCCATAATGTAGAAAAGGGAGAACCAAGAAAATTCCGTTGAAACTATGTGTCACCAAGAATTGCATGAATGAAAACCAAGAACATTTGAACATGTACATAAAATTACCTACAAATAAAAAGGGTGTGCAAAGTAAGGCACACATGCATGAGGAAAGAATCACTAAGATGTGATGTTCTCATGGGAGGGACACTCACTTGACAAAGATGTGATGGAAAATTAAATGGCCTACAATACCCCTCAAGGAATTGTATAACATAATGTGAGTGCAAAAGGCACAACCGAATGTGTGACATCTCACAAAAAAAAGTACAATAGTTGCACTTTATCGTAGTTTGTCTACAAAAGAGAAAGTGCATATAAAATATTTATCAAATACCCAAATAGGATTTTTTTTATAAATACATGTAGAACAACAAAAAATGAGTCATCCTACATAATAAAAAGTTTCTAGAACCTATAATGTCTAGGTAATTCACTAGAATGTGAAAACATAAAACACTAAATAGAATGCACTTGGAGAAAATATAGAAAAGTACATGGATAGTTGTGAAGAGTTTTGAAATACCTTTCCAATGGTTTAAGAGTTGTGAAAGAAAGATAAACTAGTCAAAATTTGTTAGCTTGATATTTAAAACAACAATTTTGACTTAAATGGGTTGTACAATGCACTAGTAGAAAAAAAAACACATGATGCAAGATCAAAGAACAAACAAGAACACCTTCCACACATGGGAGATGCAATTAATGATTTACTATTTCCTTAACAAGTGAGAACTTATATAATGAACCAAAAGAGTGATAATATAATAAAGGAGAGTGCTTAAAATGAGAATGAGATTAGATCATGACAAGTGTCAACACCACATATGATGAGACAAATTGATCTACTAATATCTCAAACTAATAAAATAAAAAACCACTCTTAAGTTTTAGCTTAATTACTTGATTTAAAATTAGACTAATAATCAACTAAAGATTAATTAATTATTAGCTAATAAATTCTTACTCTAAAAGATAATAATAGACTTATTCCTAAAATGGTTAAGAAAAAATGTTAGGAATACTTGTAGAATGGCCAAAACCAAGTCATCCCATGTAAACAAAAAGTTTCAAGGAGCTAAAGCTTCCAAGTAATTCATTGGAATGTGAAAAAAAAAAATGAATAAAATGTAATTGGTGAAAAATATGGAACAAGTGCATTGATAGTTGTGAAGAACTCTTTAGAAATGAACTTTAAAACACTACAAGAGTTACAAAAAATATAAAGATTGGTCAAAATTTGTGAGCTCGAGACTAAAAACAATACTTTTGACTTCAATAGGCTATAAAATGAACCAACAAAAAAATGGAAAGAAATGACTAACTCATAAAGCCTTCTGAGAACTAGTATGCACCTTGAGTATCTTATATTTTCATTATACAAGAATATTCTACTATTTCTTAAAGAGGAAACAAACATAATTTAATTTCTCTCACATTAACTATTAAAGGAAAGGTAATATAGTTTACAAATTTAGGAAAAATTCAGCAACATAATGGTATGTAAATTAAAACTTCATACAAGAAAGATAGATAGAAGAGATAAAAAAACAATGTACATGGGGAAAAACCTTACTGATAAAAACCACCACACTACAAAGCAACAATTTTTTTATTAATTTGTAACCAAAGGTTCTAGTACACTTCTATGATCACAACCTTAACATGGAGATTACATCTCCAAATACACTAAATATTACATCTTGCTCTTCTAGAGGAAATTCAACAACATAACTAGCCAACAATAAAATTATCCTTTCACACAACTCATCAAGCAATCTCATATTTTCAAACCTCTAACATGGGAACCCAAGAATGCCATGTTTCATCTCCACAATCTTTGTATGCATGCAAATTAAAACAAAGAACAAGCACAAGTCCAAACTCTCCAGTAAAGTAACTTATAGAACATGTAGCGAATGCACCAACAGGCAATAACATGCAAGGTTTCCAACTTAATATTTTATGAAAATATTAAGTCACTCTGATATGCATGGCATCCCACTAGAGAAAATATAGCCACCTGCCAATTTTGAACCCCCCATTGACTTCTAGTCTTTCTAAGTAGCTGTCATAGTCTTTCCAAATTCCTCCCAAGTGATAACTATGAATGAGTTGCACATGTCATTATGGCATAACTTTGAGATTATTTCACAAACACCTCTTCCGACTTGAGTTCCCAAGACACCAGTGGTACAATTTCATTCTTTCCACCAAACATGTATGATTCCAAATCATAAACGGGTCCTATAAATGGACACATGTAGGAATTCAACTCACAATTGGGTCCCAAAAAGTGTTATAGCAACTTAGAAACATATCACTTAGGATTTAATTACAAAAAAGGGAGTAAATTATTTAATTAAATAATCATGGGAATCTGTAAGGTTGAGACACCTTAATCCCAACATTCTCCCACTTGTTGAAGACCTTACAAGAGACAAAAGAAATAAAATGTTTTAACCATAAGGATTCAAACAATAAAAAAATCATTATCACATTCATTCATGAAAGCACATGAATCTCTAGCATGATCTCATGCACTAACAAGATACTAAAATAACATACAATATTTCCACCATATTAAGCAAGAATTCTCATCATCCTCCAACATGCTACCCATGGAAGAAAAAGGAACAAGCCAAGGTGTAGGTGCACCAATCCAAAGAACACAAGCATCAAATCCAAGTGATAAGAAAGGCTATTGGCCACAACTCCACTATGCTCACAAGCTTTACAAAAGACCATTATACCCAACTTCAAACCCATTTCCAAAATACAACTCTAAAGTCCAAACTTCCACCAATAACTAAATTAGGCATGAATGTTCTAAAATAGTTACGAAAAAAAGCACAAGTGATTGTTTACATCTAGCTAAAAAACCATGTGACTAGAAAAAGAAACCACAAAAAACACTAATCCATACAATCATCCATACCTCAAAGGTATCCAAAAAATCAGTACAACTTATGCCAACAACATATCTAATCCTTTGCATAGACAGAGAAAGATAGCTGAAATTCTTGGTTGCAAAATAGAGTCCCTTCCTGCTACTTATCTGGGTTTGCCTCTATGTTTAAAACTTCTGGATACTTTTTGGTTCTCTCTGGTTGATAGGTTTGGGAAAAAACTATCTAGCTGGAATGGAGCTCGCTTAAGCCAAGCCGGAAAACTCCAGCTTCTTAAAGCTTCTCTGCAGAACCTCCCTATCTATGCTCTCAGTCTTTTTAAAATCCCATCCAAATATGCGGAAACCATTGAGAAGATTCAAAAGAGATTTATTTGGTCAGGAGTCGAAGAAAGAAAAAGAATGCCTCTTGTTGGATGGGATTTGGTTTGTAGATCTAAAAAGGATGGAGGTCTTGGGCTAAGAAAAATCAGACTGCTGAACAAGTCGCTTCTAGCTAAATAGATATGGAGACTTTTCTTCTCCTCTGGGGAATGGAGTGAAATAATTAAAAGCAAGTATTTGTAGAATAACAATTCCCTCAAACATCTTATTGAGAACCCAAACCTCTCGAAAGGATTGAGCTGCTGGAACTATATGATTGATGGGATAAAGGTGGTGAAACTGGGATTGAAATGGCAGGTTCGCAATGGTAACCAGATTAGATTTTGGGATGACTACTGGCTATGAAATGAACCTTTATCTCAGGATGGGAATCTCAGTAGATGGGTTAAGTTTTGCAAAGATACTTTTGGCCTTTTTGTTAAAGACTACTGGCGGGATGGTAATTGGATCAATCTCCCCTTGATAAACCCTATTTTGGTCTCTGTTTACTCCTCGTTGAACATTGTCAGACTATGCTTAAATCAAGCAGGATAGTCTTATCTGGAAGTATGAGCCTTTTGGGTGTTTTTCTATCTCTTCTGCCTTTTCCTAGATTTCACATGCTCTTAACCCTCCCCCTCTATGGTTGCAAGTCTGGACTAAGCATCTCTTACCTAAGGTTAACATCTTTTTCTGGTCTTTGCCGCAAAATAAAGTTCTTACTGTGGATAATCTTAGCAAAAGAGGTGTTCTGCTCCCTAATAGATGCTACCTCTATAAAAGCAATGCTGAATCAGTTAACCACCTCTTTATCCACTGTCTTTTCTCCTCTTTGGTTTAGGACAAGCTTCTGAAATGATGGCATTTTTGTTGGGTCTCCCCAGAGTTGGTTGAGGATTTTTTTGTTCAATGGAAAGCCCCTTCTTTCAACCCCTTTATTAAAAAATTGTGGGCTTTCTCATTCCCCCATGTGACTTGGGGAATTTGGAAAGAGAGAAACAATCGGATCTTTAGGGATAAGGAGTCGTCAGAGGAAATTTTGTTTGAAAGAATTCTTAGGGTGATTAAAGAAAATTTCTCTATTGTCCCCTTCAGGGAGGACAAGGTTGAGACTGTTGTCTGCTCTCCTTTTGACAACCTGATTGCTAGGGAATGGAGAATTAAATGGGATATTTCCAATGCTCCTAATACGACCAAAAATTCTAGGGGTGGAGTTTGCTGGAGTTTTCCTATGGAAGGCTGGGCCAAAGACAACTTCGATGGCGTGACCAAAGGAAACCCAGGGAAGGCTAGGTGTGGTGGGGTCCTAAGGGACTCATCAGGTAACTTTTTGGGAGCTATTGCCACTCCTCTGGGGGTCCAAACTAATCACGTGGTGGAAGCGGCAGGGGCTTATTACATAATCAACCTTTCTATGGGAATTAAATGTAAAAATTTATGGCATGAAGGTGATTCAAAAAATATAATTGATAGCCATTGTGGTAGGTCCTAGCCCACATGGTCGATAAAAAATTGGATTGAAGATGCTAAAGTTTTACTTAGTGAGTTTGATAGAATGAAAATAACTCATGCTTACCGTGAGGCAAACGAGGTTGTGGATTTTTTTGCCAATGAGGGAGTTAAGAGTGACAAAATCCTCATGTGGCACAATAAGATTGACCTCCACTTCGACGTTCAAGCTTTATTGGAGCTCGATGAAGTGAATGGAAAAGAGGTGGCTTCTTGTAATAATGAGGAAGGTACGAGTCATGAATAACAAAATTAGAAGATATAATGGGGCCGAGAGGATCCAACAGATAAATTATTTACTTTGGCACACTTTGTGGGTCCTGCGAAGGAAAGGAACTATCTGGAATAGGTTCTCTGTCTACAATAGTATTCGAACTAAGATCTCTAAAATGGGCAGGGAACGGAAGAGGGTTGAACCTACCAGCTTCGAGTCACACACCAAAAACACAAAAGCGTGGATTAAAATAAGAAGGGGTGGCTTACTTCCGTTCATCGAGAAACTCCATGGCCCTAAGGAGGAGATTATTGATTTCTTTGAGAAAAATTGGAATAATGGGGAGGTTCTCCTCTTTGGGAGGAAAGTTCAGATTGATGAAGCTTTGATTGCAGAGGTGACTGGCAATCTGATGGAAGAGCATAAATTTTTTAGAGACAGGAAATTCTCTGACGAAGCTGTGTTGAGGTTCCCTAAGTCAAAAATGGAGAAGCAAAAACTTGTCAAGATGATGAACAATTACTATGAAGCAGACACTATAAAAGCTTTATGGAGAAAAGTGCTAAGGGTTATCATGGAGTACATCACTCTCGACGGTCACTTCACTAGGGTCTATGGATACCGCTTCATGCTGCTCAATCACTTCCGGCATAAGGTGCATGTTTCCATCCCTTTCTTCTTGCTATATTCCCTGAGAAATAGCTTTTCAGACCATAGTAGAAACCCTAAAAGATACCCGATTCTTCACATGGGTCTTTTAAGGCTCATTTATGAGCACTTTCAAAATATGCTTGCCCTTCCAAACCCTATAGCCCCTTTGGAGCTTGATGAGGATGATACTGAGCCTAACATATCTGATACTAAAGTTTCCCCTGGCCGTGTCAAGAGCTCTTCGCCTCCTCTGCCCCCCCTTCTACCTCTGGCCGTTCCCCCAGCCTTCTAGTGCCTGCTCTGTTCCTGCCTCTGGCCGCACTAACCCTAACTCTAAAGTGGTGGGCTCTAGCTCTCAGGTTAATAAGTTAGTCTCCTACCCTGATGACTCCCCTGTTGTTTTCTGCTAAACCGACCGAGGTTAGTCTTGAGGATCCCCATATCCCTCAGAATATTCAACAGGAGAACCATATCCCACCTAGAGGTGCGGAGTCAGTTATTTTTGGGGTCAATTCTGAAAGTGACCCCCCTTTTGACTTCGTTGGAATTGCCAAGAGTTGTTCTATGGACCAGTTTAATTCTGCCAACTGGTTATTTCATGAAATCAGTGAGTTGAAAACTAAAAATTTGTCTCTTCATAGTAAGTTGGGGGAAATTGAAGCCAAAGTTGCGAAGCTTATTCAGCTCGAAGCGGAGAAGAATATCACTGTGAAGGATAACACTTAAAAGGACAACACTGTTGAAAATGATATTGAAAAAATTAAAGGAACCATAAAAAAAATTGTTGATCAAAATTGCAGAATTGCCAGACATAACTCTGTTATCATCATAGCCATGTCTGAAAGACTGGAGAAAACCTATAAGAGAGCTCTGATTGTCGACCTTGATCAGGAGAAAGACCAGGATGAGGAAGCTGGGATCTCTAAGCGCACCAGATCAAGTACGAAAAGAAAAGCCCTGACCACCCCAAATATGACTCAGATCTTTATAAAGGGGGTCTAGGATATGGTGGACTTGGAAGAGGTTGCGGACGAGCTTCTGAAGTCTATGGATTAGCTATGGCTAGGCCCAACTTTGTCTGTTTGTTGGCTGTTTAATGGTTTTTTTGCGGCTTTTTGTGGTTGTCTGCTTTTGCTAGTTTTTATCTTTCTGGCAACCTTTTTGTCTTTCAGACCTCTGTTTTGGTCTTAGCTTGTAATGTTACTTTGTGGTTTCGGGTCCCTGTAAAACCCGTTTATCCCCCTTTTATCAAAAACATATCTAATCCATAAATTTCAATCTCAAGATCCATGTGTCAAACATATCAATGAAGAACACACACATCCAGGAACTCCCACTGCATTGGTAATGTCAAATATGAAAATAGACCTTGGCATATCAAGTCTACCAATAAATACTTATACTAAGGTATGATGTATATTCAACAATATAGTAGAAAAAAGAAATAAAAATGAGCCACACATGCAACAAAAAATTACTACATAGTCTATGATATCATGTCACAATAACTCTCTGAGGTCCACCACACCAAACCATGTGAAAAAAAAATTCAATGAAGAAGCCATATAATAAAGAGAAAACCTCTAAATATTATCCAATCACGATCTTTCAACAACACCTCAAAGCACCAAGATGTGCCAAGTAAGATATCCTTCACAACCCTAAAGGAAAAGCCTTAACAACACTCAAATGTTTAATCCCATTATATCAAACATAACATATATATCTCATGTTACCAAAATGGATGCACCTCCCTAAACAAGAAAGATCAATACTCATAACATTCCCATATCAGGAAAAAAACCCAATAATATCCATAAAAAATCTTATGAATCAAATACCCAAGGAGATAAACATTTTGAACACTCCTTAAAAGAATCATTCAAAACTAGAAATCACAAATCTAGATCCATCTCCATGAGAATGAAAATAATGAAACACATATTGCATCTATAAAAATCATGGGCTATCTTTTAGATGATTATTTTCCTAGTAGACCAAGTGTGGGGAATGAGATTGCTCCTCCAAGATATACCAATTCTCATAGAATTTATCCAAGAACAACCTCCTCTTTGGTACATTATGAACTAACATCCATATCTAAGTCAAAGGACCCTCAAATGTTTTGTTGAAAAATTACAATTGCCTCTTCTAAATCTCCAACTATCTATGAGCATCTACAACTAATAAATCCATGCTAAAACTCCAAATGGAACATTGTATTCTCATGAAGTTCTCACAAATATGACCAATATATCCAATACCAAGAGAACTAACTAGACCACTTTCAAATCTCTAACCATGGAATTAGGAACCCAAAAATGATGACATAATCTAACAATCTTCTATGAGATCACATGCAACATTGCATACATCTGGGTCTCAAGAGAACATGTAGCATGCCAAAACTCTAAAACAAGAGTACATCATGAGATAATAGCTAACACACTCTAAAGCAAGAAACATCTCCAATCATATGAAGATTATCATCTCGTACTAGTGAACTTCTGTAGTGCCCCTTTGTGGCGGCCTGTTTGGATACTTGTGCAAGTGTCTATTTCTGTTATCGTTTATTAGTGTGTTATTGGTTTATGCGGTAAATGTAATATGTTAATGGCATTGTTTACTCAATTAATAAAATTAACATTGATTAAATAAATTTGGAAATTAAGATGATAATTAAATAAATTAATTTAATGAAATATAAAGTAGATAGTTATTACTAAATAAATTAATATTTATTGTAAAAGTGTCATATTTTATTATAATTGATAATTTATTGTGAGGTGGAGATAATTATTTAAATATGATAAAGGAATCAAATAAAGATAAATAATTTTGTCAATTGAATAAATATGGAAAGAAAGATTAATTTTAATTAGGTAATAGAAATAATATTTTCAAACTGAGTTGTTAAAGCAATATAAAGATAGAAAGAGCTTATTCCGTGCTCATGCGTGGTTTTGAACGAATTGTTGAAATGAAACTTGTTTTATGTGAGATTTTTGAGTTTTTAGCTGATTTCTGAGATTTCGAAATGGAAAATGGTCTTCTTTTTGGTATATAATGATATTTTGAAGATTTCAAAAAGCGGGGGAAGAAGAAAAGATATAATAATAATTTTGCATGCTCTGCAATTTAACTTATTTGACCAAGAAAAGATAATACAATTTTTTCAGAGGAAAAGGAATTGGGGGTCTGCCAGGGGATTTGAGGGAAAATAATGGCATTTTCATGGAGTAATTCTGGGATGGAGGAGGTATCGGGTTCTTGTGGGGAGGGCTGGCAGAGATGGCTTAGCTGGTGTGCATCCTTTGTACCGGTGCGAGAAGCTGATCGTGAACCATGCGCAACCCCCTGAGTGGCAAAATTAATTGATAGGAGCTCAACAATTGTAGAAAGACTAAATTAATGAAAGGACTTCAAATCTAACATCAAATTTTGCAAGAAAGATCAGGTTTAGAGAGGGCTCGTCACATGATTTGTGAGTCGACGCTCAGAAATGCAAGGAAGACAAGTGAATCAAAGGGAAAGGAGATGACGTTTAAGCTCTCTGTCCATCAACATGGCATGGATAGTCTAAGGTCAGTATTCCTCTATTGCACTCTCCATACATTCTTAACGAGGTCTGATATTTTATGTACACTAAATTTGTTAAACTTTATTGTTGTATCCTTTAAGACGAAGATCTATTATCGGTTTATGTTGAAAATGGTTGAGCTGATTGTATGCATTTTAATGTCTATTTATCTTCCTCGACTGATAATCTTTAATCTAAGATTTTATTTTATTAAATTTTCTAAAACTAACATGATAGGGGGTTGCGCCCATTTGTTAGTGTTCCTTATCGGCTCTATGATTATCTTTTCCCTTAGGAAGGAAAAAGGATAGTGTCGCCTCTCCTTTGTTGTGTTTTTCTGATACCCTTGGGGAGTATTGCCTTCCTTCTTCAAGACAATTTTTCTAAGTCGTGCTCTACCTTGTTCTCCGGTATAGTCGATTAGCTAGCTGAGGTTAGAAATAATACCTCGCCTTGCATTTCATTGTTGAATGGACCTGCACCTCTCTTGAATGCTCGGTAGCTTCTGTGCATGTTGGTCGCCTCTTTGTCTTGTTCTATTCACTTAAGGCATGACCTGTCTAGATGGTAGTAGGATGGTATTTTTTTTTACACTCCCTTGCACAATCTTCCTTGACATGTTTGCTTGAACACTCGCCCATCTTCATGATGGTATTTGTGCATTCTCAAAGTTGGATATATTATGTCGATCTGTAAATGATAGTTTTGTATCCCTTATCCTCTTTTTAAATACAGTCTTCTCATCTTTTTCTTTTTGAAGTTTGTAAAGCATTGGTCTTCGTTGGTGAGCGTACCGGACCGGGTAGTTTCCTTGACCTAAGTATACATACCAATAGGTTTGTTTCCGCCTGGATATTATATCATGCACTTCCGTTAGGTATGTTGTATATTATAGTCTGTAGAAAATAGCTGTGGGTTTGTTATATATATATATATATATATATATATATATATATATATATATATATATATATATATATATATATATATATATATATATACATACATATACGTGAAACTAGATTCTACGTACTCTATGTATTTAATTAATTGAATTAGTAAGGGTTCAGTGTCATATATTTGGGTAGGATTATCCTAATTGAGAATATTCACATATGCAATGGTACATGTCCAACATATCGTTAGAAGTAGAATTTTTGTAGCAATAGTTTCTTATATTACTTTTGAGTATCCTATCTTATTATAGTTGTGTTAAGCCAATTCTTATTGCCTTGATTGTCTTCTTAATAATGCTTCTTGTTAATATGTTAACTTGTTTATAACTATGGAGTTGACTTAGAGAGATAATAGTTATATCTAAGAAATATTTCCTTTATTTAATTATGGGGTTGAGATAAATTGGCTATTAAGTGAAATGACATGTGTAGAGTGAAATGTTACTGATTATATTGTTTTATAACAAAGCGATATGTAGACGAATGGATTCGAAAGTTAAATAGCATGAAAATAAATTGAATGCTATGAAACTTTATAATTAATACTTGGAATGGATCTATTATGCTATTGGGAAATTAGTTATTTAGCCATTAGTCTTGAGATATGTAATAACTCTATGTCTAGATTGTAGATAATGTTAATTGGACCATTAGAGGGTTTAGGAAATGTTTGTATTTGGTAATATTTTAAATGATTATTCCATTGATTAAGGAATTGTAAAACTAGAATGTCCATTATCATAGATAATAGTTAATTATTATAGTAAACTCTAGTGAATTATGTTGTAATTTTGTAAAGTTGAATGAATTGATGTTATCATTGTTCAATATGAAAGTGATTTTGTTCTACAGAGTATTCATGTACATGATATAAGGGTTGCTTGGATTGATTACTATATTTGTTATTAGGGTTTGTAACATTTTGAAAAGTATGTGTCTTTGAATATGGTTAAAAGAGGTAGCCATTTGTACCTTAAGGTCATTGAGAGGGTTTTGGTTGAAGGGATTGTTATGATGTTACTCCATTATTCTTTACTTGTTGGCTCATACTTTGTGGATTGAAGATAGCTCTTTGAGATCTTGGTATCATTGACATATCTTTGGTGGGAAACCTATGTGTTAGTCTTTTGAGAGTCTTCCAGAGGTTGAGGGGATATGGTTTCTTCTTCCAAGTTTGGGTGTGGGAGCTGGTGACCTAGGAGGTTCTGCCTTGGGTAACTCATACCAAACTTGATGCATTTATTGGAGTTTTATGATTTTGATACTTCGATGATGGTTTATCTTACACTAGGTTTGAGTTTTGTGGCTTGAGCCTTGCACTTGATTGTGTTTTTTGTTACTCTATAGTTCTATCATAAGATGGTGCATGCCTCACATGGTAAATGATATTTTGGTTCAATTTTAGTTTCTTGTGCAACTTGGCTTGCCCAATTTTGATTTTTAGATTTTTTTGTTGGTAAGGGGAGGTGGCTCTCAATGGGGTCTGGTGCCCAAAGTGGCTAGTTTAGGATAACCCATTGTGAGTTTTTTATTTATTTATTCAAGGGGTAAACGCTTTTGACCGGAGCTATGAACCAGATACAACCATTCAACAATAACACCCCAACGGGGTTTGAACCTTGGTGGCAAGAACAACAATGCCACCTATAAACCATCACACCATGCCAATACCGGTAACCCATTGTGAGTTTAATGAAGTGATAACATAATGAATTAATTTGAGGGTTTGGGTAGTAGTAGCATTAACAAGATAATTAAGGATGCCTCGTCCACCCATTAGGGATTTCACATACTAAGGGTGGGATGAGAAGGCCATGGTTGGCAAGATCATCGCCTCGTCTCCATGAGAGGTTAACTATTTTGCACGAGTCACCTTATGGGACTGGCACCTGGAGAGGCAGTCAGGATAATCATAGATGGGGGCTGACACCTAGAGAAAGGCAGTCAGGATAACCCATGTTAGGACTATGCGATGACACTCCACCCTTAGGCACTTATGCTTTCTTGTTTGATTCCCCTTCATGTTCTTGCACCTATGGAAGCGGTAGTATCTTATGTTGTTGACATGATTGTTTCTTGACGGTTGTTGTTGTATCCTTCTTTCAATTGTTTACTGTTGCATATATTCCTCATGGAAATTTTATTGATGTTAATGCAAGGTGAATTGGATATTTATTGTTGGTTGAGGTTGTGTTCTATCTTGAAGGCTTTGGATCCTATTGTTGTTGGTAACTCTTATGGTTTTTAGTGTTGAACTATAATATTGGCAATTGGTTCTTGTTTGAATTTTCATTAATTTGTTGTGGTTATGTGTTGGTGATGTTATGACTTGTTATCCTGTGTTGATGTAGTCCTTGTTGTGGAGTCTTGTTTACCATTGGTTCACTTGACTTCTTGGTTGAGGATCTTTCTTGTTAACTCCCAGCATGGGGGGTGGACTTTCGAGCCCACGGGGTTGGGTGGAATGTGTTATGCACCCTATTGGGTCCCTAGCCATTGAACAAGTTGTTCATAGTTGTACCTATTGCAATGACTCCTGAGTTGTGCGAGAATTGGAACAAACTTGTAGCTTTGTAATCCTTCAGCTCATTTGTATCCTTCTGTGATATTGTACTGTTCCCATTCATGTGGGGAAACAACATTGTATTAATGTAATCCTTGAGGAATATATTTTCATGTTATTAATGTATTGTCCTTGTTCATGTTATCTTGTGGTTGCTCGTATATGTTATCTTTTAGGTGATGTAATGATGTTGATGTGAAAAGTAATGTCATCATGTAACCCTAAGGGGATTGATATATGTTGTGCATGTATAGCTACTTTTCTAGTGTTGAATGTTAATATCATGTTGCATAATTGTTACTTTAAAAAAAAAATTATGCCATAATTATTAGCTATATTAGTATCCTTTGGGGTAGTATGGCGGGGCGTTACATCATGGTATCAGAGCGTAGGTTCATACACTGGGAACTATGAGCCAATTATGTTAACCTTGTGTTTAGAATCTTGAGTTTAGGTTTTAACCCTCCTATCATTCCCGTTTAGTGCTTGGAGTTTGTCCCTAGATGGTGATGATTCAATGGTGCAGGAAACCAGTAGAAAGGATACGACCCTTGGTGTAGTGCACAATGCACCGATATCCTACTGACTGGGGATGCATTATGAACCTCTATGTTGTTGTGTGATGTGTTTTCCAGTGGTGAGAGTTGTGTGTGTGAATGTGCCGAGTGTACTCTAAATTTGCAATTTTGTGTTTTTGGAGTGACAAATTATGTTTTCTTGAATCTATGAAGGTGTAAAATTTTGGTCTTTTGCCAAGATTCTTGTGAGATTGGGTGTTGGTTAGTGAATAAAGTGGATTTCCTTGTGCATAAATGATTATTTTTAATGAAATATGCGCTTGTGTGGATAATTATGTTGTGTTTCTATGGAAGTGTAGCATAATAAGAGTAAAGAATTAGCTTGAGTGATTGGTACTGATGTGTTATGCTTCCACCCTAGTCTATGAATTCCAGGTAGTTGGCTATGGAAACTCAGTGATGATGGTAATGTAATTGGGATATTTAGAGGTAGATACTTATTTTTCCATGTAGTGATCTTTTTTTAACACAATACATATTATAGGTTCACAGAAATGATCATTATGTGATTATTATTTTGACTGTTAAATAGCAGATTATTTACGAGATTAAATTGATTATTAGAGGTTTTTTAGTTGACGTGGTTATTGTTTGTGGTCGGGTGAGAGGGACATGGTAGTATTACTCATGCGCGAGTTCCCTACTACACTGCAATTTACTCTCACCGCGTGGTTGTAATATATATTGGACACAACATTTGCTTTTATGCAAGATTGCAGATACCAAGCCTCGATTCCACTTGCACTGTCAAGATTGGTCGAGCATCACAAATCTCAATGGGCATGACATGGAAAAATAGAGTTGAGAAGAAATTTCCTCACCTTTTTTCATCACCCCATCCCTGTATTTAACAATGTGGTTTGTTGGCAACCCTGTCTCCATTTTTGTGGTATCGTTCCTTTTCTCTTGAGTCATTTAATTGTAATTTCCTAATTGGTGACATTTAATTGTTGATATAGTTGTTGAGTTTATGGTATTGTTGTGCTTATGATTGCATGTGTTTTACTTCACTTTGTGACTTCCAGGAGTAAGTCAAAGCCTAGGGGGAGGATGTAGTGGCCCTCTGTGGTGGCTTGTCTGGATACTTGTGTAAGTGTCTATTTGTGTTATCATTGATTAGTGTGTTATTGGTTTATGCGGTAAACGTAATATGTTGATGACATTGTTTACTCAATTAATTAAATTAACATTGATTAAATAAAATTTGAAATTAAGATGATAATTAAATTAATTAATTTAATGAAATATTAAGTAGATAGTTATTATTAAATAAATTAAGATTTATTGTAAAATTATCATAATTTATTATAATTGATAATTTATTTTCAAGCGAAGATAATTATTTAAATAAGATAAAGGAATCAAATAAAGATAAATGATTTTGTCAATTGAATAAATATGGAAAGAAAGATGAATTTTAATTAGGTAATAGAGATAATATTTTCAAACTGAGTTTTTGAAGCAATATAAAGATAGAAAGAGCTTCTTTCGTGCCCATGCGTGGTTTTGAATGAATTGTTGAAATGAAACTTGTTGTTTTATGTGAGATTTTTGAGTTTTTAGTTGATTTCTGAGATTTCAAAATGGAAAACGGTCTTCTTTTTGCTATATACTGATCTTTTGAAGATTTCAAAAAGTGGGGGAAGAAGAAAAGATATAATAATAATTCTGCATGCTTTGCAATTTTACTTTTTCGACCAAGAAAAGATAATACAGGTTTTTGAGTGGAAAAGGTATCGGGGGTCTGTAAGGAGATTTAGGGGCAAATAATGGCATTTTCATGGAGTAATTCTGGGATGGAGGAGGTACTGAGTTTTTGTGGGGAGGGCTAGCAGAGACGACTTAGCTAGTGTGCATACTTTGTACCAGTGCAAGAAGCTGACTGCAAACCATGTGCAACCCCCTGAGTGGAAAAATTAATTGATAGGAGCTCAACAATAGTTGAAAGACTAAATTAATGAAAGTACTTTGAATCCTACATCAAATTTTGAAAGAAAGATCAGGTTTAGAGAGGGCTCGATGTATGATTTGTGAGTCAAGGCTCAGAAATGCAAGGGAGACAAGTGAATCAAAGGGAAAGGAGCTGACATTTAAGTTTTTCATCCATCAACATGGCATGCATACATTCTTAACGAGGTCTGATATTTTTTGTACACTAAATTTGTTAAAATTTATTGTTGTATCCTTTAAGACAAAGATCTATTATCGGTTTACATTTAAATTGGCTAAGCTAATTGTATGCATTTTAGGGTATGTGCAGGATCATCATGGAAAAAACAGGCCCTTAAGTGGCAAAAAATTCAGAAAAATCAGTGTTAGGAAACTTGACATAAAAATTTGAATAAATTATCTATATTATTTCAAAAACTTGTAAAAATAGAATCTGTACAAAATTGAAAGTAGTTTCTAAACTACTAGGTTTTTTTAAAAATAAATAAAATCTATTTGGAAAAAAATATAAATTTCAGGGAAAAAATAAGAAGTAGGTGTCTGTCTGACCACCCTAACCATAATAAAATGATAATATTTTCTTATAATATTTTTTATATAAGTAGAGGACTCATTTCTAGATGTAATGCATATTATTTTGTAATTTTTTTCCAAGTAAATAATTAATTATGAATTTTCTATTACAACTTAAAAATATATATAAAAACTCGTATGTCTGACCACCTTAACTTGGTCAAAACTTCATAAAATGTAATTTTTATTTATTTTTATCCTATAGTATGTAAAGCATAGAATGTGACACATGTTTCGGATTCAAAAAATGTGATACCGTTTGAAAGTTATAGATGTTTTTCAATCAGCCTATCAATCAGGACTTTAGGCGTAATTGTAATAGAAAATTAATAATAAATATTTATTAAATTCAAATTAAAGCATAGCTTATATTGGTGGAAAGCTGAGAATCTCCTCTAAAAACCCTTTTCGTTTCATCAATTTTGGGTAAAAAAAAGTCGTCAGCCACATACCCTACAAATACCCATAATATTGCCACTTTTGGCCCATCATGATCCTGCACATACCCTTCAATGTCTATTTATCTTCCTCAAATGATAATCTTTAAACTAAGATTTCTTTTTATTAAATTTTCTAAAGCTAACATGATAGTGGGTTGCGCCCATTTCTTAGTGTTCCTTAGCAGCTTTATGATTATATTTTCCCTTAGGAAGCAAAAATGATAGCGTCACCTCTCCTTTGTTGTGTTGTTCTGATACCCTTAGGGAGTATTTCCTTCCTTATTCAAGCAATTTTTTCTAAGTCGCGCCCTTCCTTTTTCTCCAGTATATTCAATTAACTAGCTAAGGTTAGAAATAACACCTCGCCTTGCATTTCATTGTTGAATGGACTTGTGCCTCTCTTGAATGCTCAATAGCTTCTCTACATGATGGTCACCCCTTTGTCTTGTTCTATTCACTTAAGGCATAACCTATCTAGATGGTAGTAGGATGCTAGTTTCTTTTACACTCCCTTGCGCAATCTTCCTTGACATGTTTCCTTGACTACTCGCCCATCTTCATGATGCTCTTTGTGCATTCTGAAAGCTATATATATTATGTTAATCTATAAATTATAGCTCTATAACCCTTATCCTCTCTTGTAGTATAGTCTTCTCATCTTTTTCTTTCTGAAGTTTGTAAAGCATTGGTCTTCGTTGGTGAACATACCAAACTAGGTAGCTTCCTTGACCTAAGTATACAGACCAGTAGGTTTGTTTCTGCTTGGATATTGTATCATGCATTTCCATTAGGTATGTTGTACATTATAGTCTGCGGAAAACTATTGTGAGTTTTTTATTTATACATATTTATACATACATATATATATATATATTGATAATTATTTATATATTTATGTATATATGTATAATTATATATGTGCATGTATTTATATATGTATACGTGAAATTAGATTCTATGTACTCTATGTATTTAATTAATTGGATTAGTAAGGGTTCAGTGTCATATATTTGGGTTGGATTATCCTAATTGAGAATATTCACATATATAATGGTACATGTCTAACGTATTGTTAGAAGTAGAATTTGTGTAACAATAGTTTCTTATATTACTTTTGAGTATCCTATCTTATTATAGTTGTGTTAAGCCAGTTCTTATAATCTCGATTGTCTTCTTAATAATTGTTCTTGTTAATATGTTACCTTGTTGCTAACTATGGAGTTGACTTAGAGAGATAATAGTTATATCTAAGAAATATTCCTTTTTTTAATTATGGGGTTGAGATAAATTGGTTATTTAGTGAAATGATGTGTAGGGAGAAAAGCTACTGATTATATTGTTTTATAGCAAAGTGATATGTAAACGAATGGATTAGAAAGTTAAATAGCATGAAAATAATTTCGTTATTATGACACCTTATAATTAATACTTTGAATGGATCTATTATGCTATCGGGAATTTATTTATTTAGCCATTAGTCCTGAGGTACGTAATAACTCTTTATCTAGATTGTAGATAATGTTAATTGGACCATTAGAGGTTTTAGGAAATGTTTGCATTTGATAATCTTTTAAATGATTATTTAGTTGATTAAGGAATTGTAAAATTAGAATGTTTGTTATCATAGATAATAATTAATTATTATAGGAAACTCTAGTGAATTATGTTGTAGTCTTGTAAAATTGAATGAATTGATGTTATCATTATTCAATATGAAAGTGATTTTTTTCTATCGAGTATTCATGTACCTGATATAATGGTTACTTGGACTGATTAATATATTTGTTATTGGGGTTTGTAACATTTTGAAAAGTATGTGTCTTTCAATATGGTTAAAAGAGGTAGCCATTTGTACCTTAAGGTCATTGAGAGGGTTTTTGGTTGAAGGCCTTGTTATGATGTTACTTCTTTACTTTTTGGCTCGTAATTTGTGGATTGAAGATAGTTCTTTGAGATCTTGGTATCATTGACATTTCTTTGGTGGGAAACCCGTGTCTTAGTATTTTGAGAGTCTTCCAGAGGTTGAGGGGATATGGTTTCTTCTTCCAAGTTTGGGTGTGGGGGCCAGCGACCTAGGAGGTTCCGCCTTGGGTAACTCATACCAAACTTGATGCATTTATTGGAGTTTTATGATTTTGATACTTTGATGATGGTTGATCTTACACTAGGTTTGAGTTTTGTGGCTTGAGCCTTGCACTAGATTGTGTTTTTCGTTACTCTATATTTCTAGCGTGAGATACTACATGCCTCACGTGGTAAATGATATTTTGGTTTAGTTTTGGTTTCTTGTGCAACTTGGCTTGCTTTATTTTTATTTTTAGATTTTGTTGCTGGTAAGGGGGAGTGGCTCTCAATGGGGGTCGGCGCCCAAAGTGGCTAGTTTAGGATAACCCATTATGAGTTTAATCAAGTGATAACATAATGAATTAATTAGAGGGTTTGGGTAGTAATAACATTAAATAGATAATTAAGGATGCCTCGTCTACCTATTAGGGCTTTCACTGACTAAGGGTGGGTTGAGAAGGCCATGGTTGGCAAGATTGTTGCCTCATGTCCATGAGAGGTTAACGGTTTCATACGAGTCACCCTTTGGGGCCAGCACCTAGAGAGGTAGTCAGGATAACCATAGATGGGGGTTGGTGCCTAGAGAAAGGAAGTCAGGGTAGCACATGTTAGGACTATGTGATGACACTCCACCCTTAGGCACTTATGCTTTCTTATTTGATTCCCCTTCATGTTCTTGTACCTCTAGAAGCAGTAGTCTTTTATGGTGTTGAGGCGATTGTTTCTTGACAGTTGTTATTGTAGCATCCTTCCAATTGTTTACTATTGCATATATGACTCATGGAAACTTTATTGATGTTATTGAAAGGGTACTTGGATATTTATATTGGCCGAGGTTGTGTTCTCTCTTGAAGGCTTTCAATCCTATTGTTGTTGGTACCTTTGATGGTTTTTAGTGTTGAACTATAACATTGATAATTGCTTCTTGTTGGACTTTTCATTATTTTGTTGTGGTTATGTGTTGGTGATGTTACGAGTTGTTATCTTGTGTGGCTATAGTCCTTGTTGTGGAGTCTTGTTTACCATTGGTTCGCTTGACTTCTTGGTTGAGGATCTTTCTTGTTAACTCCGAGCACGGGGGTGGACTTTCGAGCCCATGTGATCGGGTGGAATGTGATATGCACCCGATTGGGTCCCCAACCATTGAATGAGTTTTGCAGTGACTCCTGATTTGTGCCAGAATTGGAGCAAACTTGTAGCTTTGTAATCCTTCATCTCATTTGTATCCTTCTATGATATTGTACTATTCCCATTCATTTGGGGAAACAACATTGTATTAATGTAATCCTGGAGAAATATATTTTCATGTTATCTTGTGGTTGCTGGTATATGTTATCTTTTAGGTGATGTAATGATGTTGATGTGAAAAGTAATGCCATCATGTAACCCTAAGGGGATTGATATATGTTGTACATGTATAGCTACTTTTGTAGTGTTGAATGTTAATATCATGTTGCATAATTGATACTTTAAAAAAAATTATTGTGCCATAATTGTTAGCTGTATTAGTTTCCTTTGGGGTAGCATGGCGGGGCATTACAACTTGTAAATGTGAAAGAACTCTGTTACAAAAATAGGATATAAGATCTCCTCAAAGACAGCTAGAAACACTAAGAAGATCATCCATCACCAATAATTAATCCATACCACTTCCAAAGCTCCCATTAAACTAGATATCAAGCTACACATAGCGTCATGACAACCACATCCTAAATAAATATCACCGATGGTCCACACACACTCAACTATAATCCCAATAGCTCTAGAGAACAAGTAGAACCAAGATCTCGAAGACAAGAAGATACAACCACATACTATAAGTCCCATAATTAACTATCTAGGAACTCAACATATATCCTCTCATCGCAATGAAACATATAAATATACAAATTACCATAAACAAGGTCAACTAATGAAGTTTGCATCTACACTAAATCAATCTCATGTATATAAGTACTTGAAATATGAGTAATCCCATTGCAACCAAATGGGTGATCAGCCCATACAACTACATAACCCATATATGATCAAACATTGAAATGTGCAAACCCATCATCACATTAGTAACACATGCATAACTGACACATCAAAGAAGATATCATGTAGATTTTATGACTGAAGTACTAGACCACCACCAAATCTTATTTTCCAAAATAATCCATAATTGAGGACCACAGTTAGGAACTAATCAATCATTCCTATAAATCTACAATTCTTTTCATCCAGAAAACTCTAAGAGTTTGAAGATAATATTTCTATAGATCTACAACCAATATATTTTTCTTAACATGTAAACCTTGTAAAATCATCTCTGTATAAATCTGAAACCACTTGAACATCCATATAATAATAGATCATGATTATATCATCTAAGCTAGTGAATACTTTGGGTCTACAAAAACCCATAGCTTTTAGAATGCATGGAAACTATAAAAGCTTTAGAGGAAATATGTTGTCCAAAATCTTACAACTTCAAAACCACCAAAAAATTACCAATGGTAAAATATATACCAATATTTCCTCAATGAGAAATCTACAAACCTCCTCATACCATGCATGAATCATACATGTAAACCTAAAACTATCTTACATATAGATAACCCAAAGGATTAATCAAGAAAAATAGTTCATCTACACATCTACTAAAGCACAAATTTTAATTAACTATGTAAAAAATATAAACCAATTTGTTTACAAATACACATGGATTTCGTCCAAAACAAAAAATCTCACACGAAATACATATGTGTTTTCAAAAAACACATAAACATTATGGATTGAGTACCCGAGCCTAAATCCAAATGCGTATGTGTTCTGCTTCGGCTACGCAAGCTGAAAATGCATACGCTTTTCAAAACACATATGCATTATGAACGCGTAGGAATTTTGAAACATGTACACGTTTCTTAATGTATTTTTTTTAAATTAGCGAATGTGTATTCATTTTAACTCCAAGTTTTATCTGCGCCAGAGAAGAGATGAGATTGCGTATGCATTTCAAAGGGCCTGATTGAAGAAAATTTTCACTACCACCTCCTCCCATCAACACAACCGACCTTAGTGACCTCTAGGTTTGTTGAATTCTACCTTTTTTTTCTTTACATCTTCTATTTTTTTTGTAATTGGTATTTTTTTTTGTTTGTTTAGTTTTTTTTTGTTCAATATTTTATATTTTATAAATTGCATTTAAAAAACCAAAAACATCAATGAAACAATGAACGTTAAATTGTAAATTGAAAACCATAAAAACTAAACCTAAATTGGACACATTTAAAACTTAGAAAACAAAACCCTAGAAACCCTAGGTTCCAGAACACATAAGTCCTTAAAACCTAATTTACCTATGTTAATCCTTGGACCTAAACCCTAAAACGTAAACCTAAAACCCTAATAGTTCACATAATTTTAGAAGTATGTAGGGAATGTTACCTAGATTCTGAGAAGTTTTCATTAAGATTGAGATTGAGATTGAGGCTACAAATAATTCACATTAGGATTTTTTAGTTATTGCTACACTTCAATGACCAATTTATAAAACATCCTTGTCACATTGTGTAGTGTCATAAATTAGGGATCCTTGGAGGTTTCTTACATTTTTTATTTGACATATAGATATGTTGAAATCATGTCATCAAATCTCAAAATCTAACCCCTAAACCCTAAGGAATTCATTTTGTCGTAGGACCTTAAAATGAAATTTGGTTGACTTAGGCAACTCCACCAAATTTTATTCCCTTAAGCCATGGACCATTTTGTCCTAGGACCTTACTAGACATAGATCTCCTTAAGCCATCCTATCACCCTAAATAGTAAATCGATGTCTTAAGGGGTCCTAATTTGACATTTCTTAAGGGTATCAAACAAGTTCTCACAATTTGGTGAATAGAGCTCAAGCTCATCTTTGCTTATTTTGTACATTGCAATTAGGTCACTATCATATATCTATGTGTCCCTTTGAACATGTATTCTATTAATTTTTCATCTTATGTTTAGTATTCTTTGAAAACAAATGAGATTATGAATTAATGTTAACTTGTTAAACTTATAATTTATTCTTAACTACTTTGTCCCACTATAGAGAACTTGTGTCTCTTATAATGAAATTTGAAAATTTAGATAAATCAATTTATGTCCTTGGATCTAATTAAATTCTATGTCATACTTCATTAATACATGTATTCACAATTGATATACCTTAGCTCTATAGATATACTCTTGTTGGGAAACAATACCTATCTCAATCAACTGTTCCACAAGAAAGTGTTGCTCACTAACTTGCAAGTCCATTATTCCAAGGGCCACCCAAACTTCACCCTAAGTTCCCCAAAACGTAAACCCTAAACCCTAAAGCTCATTCATTTTGTTGTAGGACCTTAAAATGAAATTTGGTTGCCTTAGGAAACTCCACCAAATTTTATTCCCTTAGGCCATGGACCATTTTGTCCTAGGACCTTACTAGAATGTATAGATCCCCTTAAGCCATCCTATCACCCTAAATCATAAATCAATGTCTTAAGGGGTCCTAATATGGCATTTCTTAGGGGGATCAAACAAGTTCTCAAATTTTGGTGAATAGAGCTCAAGCTTATCTTTGTTTATTTTGTACATTGCAATTAGGTCACTAGCATATATCTATGTGTCCCTTTGAACATGTATTCTATTAATTTTTTATTCTTATCTTTAGTATTCTTTAAAAACATTGAATGGGATTATAAATTCTAATGTTAGTGTTAAACTTATAATTTATTCTTAACTACTTTGTCTCACTATAGAGAACTCATGTCTCTTATCATGAAATTTGAAATTTTAGATAAATCAATTTGTCATTGGATTTTTAAATTACATTCTATGTCATAATTGATTAATTTACATGTATTCTTATTCAATATATCTTAGCTCTATAGATATACTCTTGTTGGGAAACAACCACACCTATGAGTAAACTTCCCCTCACCCGAAAAAATAAAGCTCGAGACCCATAAAAAATTGAAGAATAAATTACTTATTGATAAATTAGTTAATTAATGATAGGCTTGATATTTATGAGCTCCATTGAGCACCCTTTCCTAACAATAATCCTATTATAAATAGAGTCTAGTATAATTTTTACTTGAATTAAACTACATGGTTTTCATCATTTACCCATTTTGACATTCATTCTTGAGTTGTTCATAACCTAAATTAGCTTGGGTACATTTCCTTCTCTTTTTCCACCTTTATATATGAAATAGAAGGCACTCTAAACAACTACTAACCTCTTATTTTAACACCCAATTTTACAAATCAAAGTTATATATCTACATGTGTATTATTTTTCATTCTTTAGTCCTTTACCTTAATCTTAAGTCTTTACCTTGATGGTGATTTATTTAAATAAGTCTTAATTCTTTACCTTAATCCATGTGGTTTTATTTGTTTTTAAATAAATCAATTAATGTATAGATCATCAAATTTGGCTATAGTTTAATTATCAAGTAATATCTAGCTAAAAATAAGTTTATGGGGCCTTCTTTTAAGGGATTCACTTAATAAACGGGTATGTGCAAGATCATGATGGGCCAAAAAGTGGCAATATGATGGGTATGTGGCTGACGACTTTTGTTTTACCCAAAATTGATGAAATGGAAAGGGTTTTTAAAGGAGATTCTCAAATTTCTACCAATATAAATTATCCTTTACTTTGAATTTAATAAGTAATTATTATTCATTTTCTATTTGAATTATGACTAAATTTTTGATTGATAGGTTGATTGAAAAGCATCTATATCTTTCAAACGGTATCACATTTTTTGAATCCAAAGCATGCGTCACATTCTATGCTTGACATACTATAGGATTAAAAAAAGAAAAATTGAATTTCATGAAGTTTTGACCAAGTTAAGGTGGTCAGACATACAAATTTTTATATTTTTTAAAAGTTGTAATAAAAAATTCATAATTAATTATTTACTTGGAAAAAATTACAAAAAATATGCATCACATCGAGACATGAGTCCTCTAATTATATCTAAAATATTATAAAAAAATATTATCATTTTATTGTGGTTAGTGTGGTCAGACAATCACCTACTTCTTATTTTTTCCCTAAAATTTAAGTACTACTGCATTGAAATTTCAAATTTTCACCAAATAGTTCTTTTTCTTTAAACAAACCTAGTAGTTTAGAAACTACATTCAATTTTCTACAAATTTTATTCTTACATATTTTTGAAATAATATAGATAACTTATTCAAATTCTTACGTCAAGTTGCTAACTCTAATTTTTCTGAAATTTTTCCACTTAAGGGCCTATTTTTTCCATGATGATCCTGCACATACCGAAACCAATGACACAGTGGATGCATTTGAATAGGGTTCTAATAAAACCCCCTGATTTCATTTATGCCCTTCATATTAGCAACCACACACTAGACTCAATTTAATGTGTGTACATGCTATGGATTTTTAATGTTATGGAGTTTTTAATGTTATAAATCAAATGGTCTTTATTTAATGAAATGTATTTTGAATTTGCGCACATTCAATGTGATTTTTAAATAACTTTCAAATTGTGTGCATTATTTAACTATTTTGTTAACATATTTTTTTTAATTGTTTAACATGCAGTTTCCATTTAATTGCTCACATGGATCCAAAATTTAATATAGAGGATTTTATGCCTGATCCACAAATTTATCCAGATCCAACACTAGAACAAAACCCCACACCTCCAGACTCTCCACCACCTAACCCCCCACCCCCTTGCAGTAAATGAGGATCAATTAAGAGAGAGCATCTAAGCAAACCTTATTGTGATTCAAGGAAATATAGATCTGATAAAAAATGAGCCTAGAATCCCTCCCCATCTCACACAGTTTGCATCTACGATGCAAACTATTGTCAATTCTATTTGATCCATTGATGTGAATGTAGAGAAATTCCATCAATGGAGAGAAGAGAGGAGACAATTCTATGCAAATGGATTGTCCTGCAAAGAAAGATCAATAACTTTGAAATTACCAAACAATCCATGAGCCAATATTTTATCAACCCCCAAACAAACCAACCAATTCCACCCACCAAAAAATGAATTTCAATTTCATTGGGTAGGTACCCATAGATAGTTGTACATTTTTGGGATAGATGGTGGATGGTGTTTGATAATCCACCACATGGAAATTGTGAGGTGCCCCTATAGTTTTCAAGAAAGTTATGGGTTGAGTTTGAGATGGTTAAAAAACCCAATTATTTTGATATGAGTTCATTTCAGGGAGTTGGGCGTGGCATGCCCCAACATAGACTAGGAGCACATTTCAATCCTCAATGATGTGCTCTAATTTCTCCTATTATTCCTCCTCCTTCTCCTGGTGTTCTCGTTGTATTTCAGTAGCAGACCATGTTATCGACATTAGGAGCATTGAGTTCTCTTTAAGGACATCTCACTCATCAGACTACACATGCAGTGACTGAAGTGGTCAATAGAGAGCATTCAGGTTCAGGCTATAGGGATACTCAGGCATCCACTTCAGGTGATCCACATGCATCTGGGATAGAGTCATACATGAATTTATGATATGAGGATCATCCTACATAGGTATGTTCATCTTTTGAACTTAAATTTAATTCATGTTTAAAATGTGAAAAATTCATATAAATAATAATATAAATTATATATATATATATATACATAATATAATATTAATTAAATAAGTGTTTGGTGTAGATGCGTGATCACATGGTGCGTGAAACTAAATATGATCATCATGCCTATATGTTGAATGTTGTCTATATGGGCTCACCTTTTAGACAGGTACTTGAACCAATATATATTAAATAATTTGTGTGGATATATCTAATTTTTAATTTTAATTTATAAACATTTTTGAATCTATAATATGATTATATATCTAGATGCATGGAGGTTATACAATACCTAGTATTGGCCAACCACAAGTTGTGGTGAGAGCTCCTGAGACATCATCAGCTCAGGTGCGTGCTTTCAAAAGTTTGTTAAGTTTAAATTAAATACACATCATAGATCTAATTTCATTTGTTCATTTACATACACATGTATGAATGATCTATACAAACTGTTGTATATCTATACATGCAGGGATTTCATGAGATACCCATGGCAGGCACACTTGAGACTTCATCAACATTTATGCCATGGGGAAATTTTAGGTGCGTGACCATGAGGTCATAGCATTCGAGGTTGTAAACTTTACTAAATCTCCTATACAATTTTTACGGACCTCTTAAATATATATATATTCGAGGTTTTAACATATTTTTTGCTTTATATGAATATGCAGGATATAGGAGATCAAGCATTTGGATCTTCTCAATTGACAGTTATGTTACCCATTGAACAAAATGTGCCAGTAGATTCACATGATCATATGGTAATTTATGCATACTAAAAATCATTTTTATTGTATTTACTAGATATTTAATTAAATTTGTTTTTATCTAAAAGTTTATATTTTCACGTTTAAATATGTTTAATTATATCAAAATTTCTAAATAAATTTAAATCTAATTTCAAGTTTCTTGTACTCTTTTCCAACATGATGCAGGTACATCTATTTGACATGGAACTAAGAGGAGACTTGATATGACCGATCAGCCTGATATTTAGATGGTTTTAAATTTTATGGACTATAGAGTTTTATTTAAATATATGTGCTGGACTTGACATACACATCTTGACATATAAATTTTATTGACTATCTATCTCTAGTTTTATTTTGAACATGTTATTATCATATCTATTTTTATTTATATCAATTGACTTTAATACATGATGATTATATATGCAGTCAATTATGATCATGTTATGTTCATTTTGATGATTATATGCACTCATGTATGTATAGGTTTAAACTATCTAATTTTCAAGTAATACACGCACTATATAAATTCTTATCTAGAATCAAATTTCATATATAATTTGTCACATGGTTAGCTAAAAAATTAAAAAATGCCTTAAATAGTTTAGATAATATGTACATGATAAATTAAGGGAAAGTAATTTTAACTCTTTTCCAATTCTAGCAAGTATTTGAATCAATAAACAAAAATCCATCTCCTTGTATGTATAAAATGTATAATCTATACAGTTGAACAATTATATACAATGTGGTATATACAAGACATGAAATGTATAATCTATAAGATTGGAACAAGATATTTAAAAAGTGACTAATAAGCTCATTGAAGTTAATACATCAAACAAACATATATAATGTATATTGATGTTTAATAAAACTATATAACATGATGAAACATGTATGTGCATGTAGATACAATTAAAGCTTATCAACTTTTACGTGAAGACCAAAAATTGATATTTACATAGTCTCTTGATAAAATAATTTTTTCAGTGACAATCACATGGTAGACAAACTTGATGAGAACCTACAAAAATAATTAATGTAAGTAAACTAACTATAATTTTTATGAGTCATTTAAGTAAAAAAATCATGCAAGAAAAGAATAATATATAGTAAATTCCATTCAAATTCAAATGATGTTTTCCATAGGATGGATTAAAGGGGCCTAAGAGGATATATATTTTAAGGGGGATTTTAAGAGAATGCCTTAAGTGGAGTTTAGAGGATGGAAAGTTAAGATGATGCACATGTCATGAACCCGGGGGGCTTAACGAGTCTTAAGAGGAAGGCTTAAGGGGAATTATGAAAGTGACTTAAGGGATGCAAGATTGTGGATTAATGGTATGTAAGAGGATATGACTTAAGGTTCCTTTAAGAGGATGGCTTAAGGGGATGCAAGAGGGTTGATTAAGGGGAATTATTAGAGTTACTTAAGGATGCAAGATTTTGAATTAAGGGTATGTAAGAGGATATGAATTAAGGTCCTTTAATAGGATGGCTTAAGGGGATGCAAGAGGGTGGATTAAGGGGAGTTGATAGAATGAAGGGATGTAAGATGGTGTATTAAGGGGAGTTGATATAATGACTTAAATGGATATAAGAGAGTGGATTAAGGGGATGAAAGAGGGTGTGTTAAGGGGATTTGATAGAATGAATTGAAGGCATGTAAGAGGGTGGATTAAGGGGAGTTGATAGAATGACTTGAAGGGATGTAAGAGGGTGGATCAAGGGGATTTGAAAAAATAACTTAAAAGGATGTAAGAGAGTGGATTAAGGGGATGCAAGAGGCTAGATTAAGGGGAGTTGATAGAATGGCTTGAAGGGATGTAAGTGAGTGGATTAAGTGGAGTTGTTAGAATGACTTAAAGGGATGTAAGAGAGTGGATTAAAGGGATGCAAGAGGTTGGATTAAGGGGAGTTGATAGAATGACTTGAAGGTATGTAAGAGGGTGGATTAAGGGGAGTTGATAGAATGACTTAAAGGGATGTAAGAGAGTGGATTAAGGGGATGCAAGAGGGTGGATTAAGGGGATTTGATAGAATGACTTGAAGGGATGTAAGAGGGTGGATTAAGGGGAGTTGATAGAATGACTTAAAGGGATGTAAGAGAGTGGGTTAAGGGGATGCAAGAGGGTGGATTAAGGGGAGTTAAAAGAATGACTTGAAGGGATGTAAGAGGATGGATTAAGGGGAGTTGATAGAATGAATTAAGGGGATGTAAGATAGTGGATTAAGGAGATGCATTCCATGAACCTTACGATATGGCTTAGCAGGCCCTAAGAGGATGGATTAAGGGGAATTATGAGAGTGACTTAAGGGATGCAAGATTGTGGATTGAGAGTTGAGAGAATGAATTTAAACCCAAAACCCTAAACCATATGACCTAAATCCTAGGAGATGAAACCTAAACCCTTAAAACCCATATAGATTTTTTATTCTAAGCATCTCATGAACCCTAGAAACCCTAAACCCTAAACCATATGAGCTAGAGACTAGGAGATGAACTCTAAACCATCAACCCATATAGATTTTTTATTCTAAGCATATCTTGAACCCTAGAGAGACTTAAGGGGATGCAACTGGATGCATTAAGGGTAGATATACGAGGATATGGATTAAGGGGTCCTAAGAGGATAGCTTAAGGGGTGTTGAAAGAGTGACTTAAGGGGATGCAAGTTGATGGATTAAGTGTAGACATACGAGGATATGGATTAAGGGGTCCTAAGAGGATAGTGTAAGGGGTGTTAAGAGAGTGACTTAAGGGGATGCAAGTGGATGGATTAATGGTAGACATACGAGGATATGGATTAAGGGGTCCTAAGAGGATAGCTTAAGGGGTGTTGAAAGAGTGAATTAAGGGGATGAAAGTGGATTCATTAAAGGTAAACATACAAGGATATGGATTAAGGGGTGTTGAAAGAGTGAATTAAGGGGATGAAAGTGGATTCATTAAAGGTAGACATACGAGGATATGGATTAAGGGGTCCTAAGAGAATAGCTTAAGGGGTGTTGAGAGAGTGACTTAAGGTGATGCAGGTGGATGGATTAAGGGTAGATATACAAGGATATGGATTAAGTGGTCCTAATAGAATGAATTAAGGGGAATTAATAGAGAGACTCAAGGGGATGCAAGAGGATGGATTAATGGTACATAAGAGGGTGGCTTAAGGGGTTTTAGGAGAATTGCTTAATGGGATATGAAATCGATTATATATTTTTTATAAAATAAAAATGAATTAAATTTAGTTTTATATTTATACTATTAATTAAATGTATCTAGAACTATATATAGTTACTTGTCTCCAGATTCAAATTCTATTGTAATATATGTATCTCCTCTTTTTTTTTTAAAGCATCTAATTTTGGGAGACCTGAAACAAAAAATGATGCACAACTTTAATTAGGAAATGACTATTAAAGAAAAATATATATATATATCAATTAAATATATTTACAACTATATACTTACCAATATTTATTTACTCTGTTGTACCATCCGCATCCTCTCTTTTTTGTAATGCATCTATTATTGTCTCATGATCATCCATTGACAGTGTGCATAAAATTTTATTAGTAAGCCTCCCTTGATATCTAACTAGTTTTATATTGTTTTCCAAAATCAAATGTGAATATTTGTATAATCTTCTTGTGTCTTTCTCAATATTCAAATGTAGGAAAGCCATTCTTTCTCAGCAAATATTTTTGAATCCAAGTGCCAACAACAACCACTAAACTAGTTGGATACTCAAAGTTGTCATCATCCACTCTAGGATGTACCAACTTATGTTTTATGTCAACACATCTAGCCAACCAGTACTATGACTCATCTTCATTTCCCTCAGGTGCAACAACAACATACACATGTCCTGCAAAAATAAATAAAAATTTCAATAAAGAGTGACTTATATTTAATTCACATTTATTAAACATGCATACATATAAAATTCAACTCAATAAATAATGTACCTTCTTGTATAAGATCTAACACACAATCGTAATCATATGATGCGAACACTTGATTCTCTTCAATTTTTGTTCCATGTTGAACATGTGTTGATGTAGGTGTTAAGGCTCTTTGTTTCCATTGTTCAACCTATTCCATATTTTCACATGCCTCCCAATCACCTACAATACAAAATTGAAAAAATCATGCCAATTCCCTTTTCCATATTGTCCATGTGTTTGCATTCGAACTCTTAAATGAATGCCATTTTGTAGATCCATTAATTGTTTCACAATCTTGTCAAGAAAAAATATCATTTTCTACAACTAACCAAAAGAAGCATCGAATTATTGAGCTCTCACTTGTTCTTGTAGACAATTTGGTATTGCACCAATGTACAATTGTGCGTGCATCTCTAAATTTTGCAACATCCTCAAATTTTAGCTTATCTCTAGCAAGAGCTCTTTTCACACATGCACCTACTCCATCACGTTCTCCCTTACCATGACCAGCTTCAAAAAAGCTCCATATGTGCTAGATATTATTTTCTTTATGAATTCTACATAACCAATAAAACATTCTGGCATATTTGAATTGACTTGTGCAATTATCCGACCATATAAGATGTTCTAGCATTTGAGTTCCTATCTCTTTTAAATTTTTATAAAATATATCAAAACAATATTGAACAAACTTAGATGAATGTAATTGATTATCACTTACATAAAAATGGTACTCTCTCAAAAAAATTCTATTATCTTATGTACTATCATCTGCATGTCTATAAACAATGTGAACAAATATAGCTACTTGCACTGAATTATAATAATGTGATTGAATTTCTTCTTGTGGAGAAAGAGTATAATTTTCAGCAAAATTAACAACTGACAATATAGTTCCAATTGGGAATGTGCTTTTACATAAACAAAATTGATTATCAAGCCAATGATCATACTAAGAGTGTTGAACATATTTAGGTACAATCTTATCTTTAAATTCATTAATAAATCCATTCACACAAAAATTTTCCACAATTAGCACACAATGTTTTCCAGTTTTTCCATCTTTTAAAGAATACTCAACATTTTTAATTTTTTTTGCATCCACTAATTGTTGTCCAAATTAATCTAAACTACTTTCATGCATACATTCTCATAATAATGAAAAGTTACTACATCTATCACATTCTCTAGAAATACATGCTTTTAAATAAAATAAGTTTCCATCAGAGGGTTCACAAAACAAACCTACAATAAAATATTTGATTCTTTCAGGTAGCATATTAATACCACAAATGTCCTCAATAATTTGGTTAGCATGCAAAGTGCATCGTATATATCAAAAACTATCATAAAAATAACAAAATTGCACATGGGTCTTACAACAGCAAGAGATTTGTTGCTTATTAATTCTAACATACCAAGGTTTACACTTTTTGAATGATCTTTGACTTATATTAATATTCAATGGTAAGATTAAAGAAAATAAATTTTTTTTTATATAATTCAGTTTGAGTCATATCTAAGAGATACTTTGGATGAGGTTCATGAATTTTGGAACCCACCCATAATTTTAAGACATCTCTAATGTTAGGTGATACTCTTGTATTATCATGCCAAAAAAATTTGATTAAAGATTTAATTTCATTAGTTAATTTCATGTCTGATCTTGGGAGTCTACCACTAAAACTCCAACATTGATTAATTGGATCCTTTTCAATACTTTCTCTTCTTTTAGCAGCTCTTATCAAATTTCTAGGATTTACTTTTTATACATTTACTAATATTACTTAACATTCTTTTATTTGAAGTTGCTTTATGAACTAGAGAAATTGTTATTACACAATTAGTCACATTCTTATCTTTTGATTGACTTCTCTTACCTATAAAATCAATAGCATTAGCAACACTAGATATGATTTGTTCTACTGAATCATCTTTCTCTTTTGGTTTTACAAAAAAAACATAATTTTTCATCACTATTCTCATTTTCAACATTATCATCAATTGTACCATGAGTTGACATTGGAATCCTAATTTCTTTCTATAAAAAAATATTTTATATATTCTATTTCAATAAGTTCTAATTTGTCTCCAAGAAATTTTACCATGAAGTTTATCTAGCACATCTCTTTCAATTGTAAAAAAAACATTTTCAAGTTCATCCATACAGGGGGTTTCATTTTCATTCACACAAGGGGTTTCATTTTCATTTTTAAATGTAAAAGGGATTCGATTCACATTTTCATCAATATGAGGGATTTCATTCTCATAAGATATAATTTCATCATTTTTTTGTTTTTGTATTGTTTCAACCCTAGAATTTTTTATATCATCAATGGTGTATCCAACTTCATCTAAACAAGTAATATCAATATTATCAAAAATTGGGTTTGAACACATATTTGAATAGACTGTATGCATAGGTGAATTTTCCATATCACTGGGAGGTGGATTAGAAGACATACCTGAAGTTGTTTGCATAGGTACTATTTCCATATCATTCAAAGTTGAAGTTGAAGGCATAGTTGGGTTTGTCTCCATAATTGTATTTTGTTCCATATTCACCATCTCCACATTTGCATCATCTACATTCATTTCATTATTCATGGCTTCCTCTTCAACATTCTTGGAGCTAGATGCTTGCAAATTTTTGATTTGGCGAATCCTCTCTCTTCTATCCCTTTTTTTTTTGCCTCCATATCTCTATTTTCTTGAATTTCTTCAGGTGTCATTAACTTTCTACATCTTTTTCTTTGTCTTTGCTTATCACCCATGGTTGTACCAAACCCTCTTTGATGACAAAAAAAATGATTCAAATACAACCTATTTTAAAATTGCTATCTCCTTCAAAAATTCAACTAAAACTATGTAGTATTAAGATCCTTTTTTCTTTAAACTCTGAAGTACAAAAACATCATGAATGCATCCAAAAATTTTGTTTTTCCAAATCTTCTTGTAAAAATTTCTTGTACTTGATTCCACTTCAGAAAATTCAACCTGCACTTTGTCTCTTCCAACAATTTGAATAGAATATTCCCTACATAAGACAAATTTGCAATAAAAAACATAGAAAATGGCGCTTTTGGTCCGTATTGCAGAAAAGGAATGATGTAGAAAATATGTGTTTTATCAGTATTTACCAAATTAGGAAAAAATGGCAATATCAGAAATGTGTACACGTTATAAATTGCATATGCATTCTATTCTAGGAATGCATACACGTTACATAATGCATACACGTTACCTTTACCCAACAACTAAATAGATAGTGTGTATGCATTATGAAACGCGTATGCGTTTCATTTAAATAACACATACGTGTTTTACTAATGCGTACATGTTATTTAAAAATTGCATTCACAACCCACATGCAACCTTGGTTTTAGGCTTGGGAAAGGCTTGGCAATCTAAGCCTTAGCCTTTGACCTGCAACTGAAAAACTAAGACAAATTGAAGAAGAATGTCCAACTTTGGCAATATGGCTAATGGACTTTTTTTGTGAATCAATCTATAAAATTAAAACCCATTAGAGAACACGATGTATACTTTCCAAATATATAATTTTTATTAATATTGTATTATGTTTGCTACTTTTTAGTTAATTTCTAAGCAAACTAGTCCTTAAACTTGAAATATCAGGCTTTTTTTGTTTTTAAATAACTTTTTTTGGGTTAAGATTCTTGTAAAAAATATATATATATCATCAAAATTCAAACAATTCTCTACATAAGGAAAAAAATATATTTCAAAAATGTTTATTTTAGGTCCAATTATGCTGTCTGTACATGATTTAAAAAAAAAACAATTAAGGCCAATAAAAATTCAATAAAAAAAATATTAAACAAAAAATTACAAAAAAAGTTCCACATCAATCGTCATGTTGTTAGCTCTCTTTTCCAAAAAGTAATTAGAAAAATAAATTTATTTGTGTCAAAAAGTAGTGTCCATACACATGCTTGGTATGGTTAAAAAATAGGGACTTTTAAAAAGTGGTTTTTATAGATCCCTATCAAAATTTAATTTCTATAATCTAGGTATTTGAATAAATTACATATTTGGAAATTATATTCAAAATGCTAAATTTTATATTAATGGCATTTTTTAAAGATTCATTGTGTAAGTTCCTTAAATTTTCAATCCAAGTGTGACAAATTATGAAAAACAGAAAAAACACTTCCACTTTTTGAGCTTTTTGTGTACCCAACTTCTTGCATCATCCTGTCTGAAATAACCATAATAGTTAATTCAAAATAATGGAATATTATGAAATTTTCATAGTCATAAATTTTTAAGGAAAAATTTATGAAACCCTTATATCCAACTAAAATGAAACTGACCCATGCAAGTACATCCAACCAAGCGAAAAAGAGGTCAAAGAACTCCAAGCCCATTTCTAAGAAAAATCCACAACCACCATGTTATCTATAAGAATATAGAGGATTTATGCTTGTGCTGTCAAAAATTAGACCCTCTTGAGAAAAGAGACAATTTCATGCATAGTTAGACCCACTTTTATCTAGAGGCCTGTTTCACATGAGAAATCACATAAAACCCGAAAAACAACACAATGACATCATACCCCAAAAACCCACCTTCAAATAGTAGTAGTGGGAACCATTCGCCACCCTTGGCGAATGAGTCCCCTTTGAGGGAAAATTCAAAATCAAGCGGGAATTTAATCAATTTAATTCCTATTTCTGGTGAATGTCGGCCTCTTAGGTCTAATTAAAGGGAAAATCAGGTGTTGTTTCCTATAAATACACATTTTAAGTCATTTTACACAACTACAGATCATTTTTTATGTACACATTATCATTATCTAAGAGTGAAAATAATACATGTTGCATCATAAAAATTTGAAGTTTTAGGACAATAAACTAGGGTTTTTTTAGTTCTTGGAGCTCACTTATATTGTCAAGATTCAACATTGCAAAATTTTGATGATGAATTCCTATGGTGAATCATGAAGAAATCTAGGGTGAAGAGGTGCAACTAGCCACCAAATCATGCCTAAGGACTTTGTTTCCTATTGATTCCATCTTCCATTATTACTCTATCTTCAGATTAAGGTTTTCTATGTGTTTATTTAGCATTTACATGTTATTTTTCATCCATATTTCATGTGTTGTAAGGTTTCTAGGGTAGAGATCTTGCATCCTTTCATTCATTCTTGCATAACATATTCTAGAGCAATAGAATATCGTTTTTGTCATGATTCAACCTTCCATAGTCTTTAACACATCTGAGGCTAGGTTTTTTAGCATATTTTTCTCTATTCAAGGTTTGATTACCAATATAGGGGTTTGACCAAGGAAAACACCCCATTAGAACAACACTTTTAAGCTATTTTGCAGGGATTTTCTAAGATCTAGAATCGAGACTTTGTCAGAATTTGTTGTACAAGTGTCAAGGTGCATATCTAAATCTTGAATTTGCAGGAATCTAAAGGTGGACTAATTCACCATGCTTGGTGAATGATTCCCACCTAAGATGCAAAATTGAGTTAGATGTTGTTTCAGGTCCCCGACAGTCAGAAATCAAGTTCTGTTCAGAAAAGGCCTAATTTGGGACTAATTCACTACCCTTGGCGAATGAGTCCCAGTCAGCTAAAGTCCAAATTTCATCAAGTTTTTATTTTTTATTTAGTCCTCTAAAACTTTCCAGGTGCACACATTCTTAGAAATGACCCTCTGTTTAGTCAAATATTACATTTTTGTTCAGTATTTATATCTTTGTGCATATCACATTATGTTTTCAAGCAAGGAATAAATATTAGTTTTGCATTCATTTTCAATCATTTAGATTAATCTATTGCATTTAGTTAAGTTCATTTACATCATATCACATTCCATGCATCCTAATTTGAGTGTTGCATAAGAATTTTAGGCTTAGATCTCTCTCCTTTTAGGTGAAACCCCTAGAAGTGTAAGAGAAGCATTTAGGGTCCCGAAATCTCACATTTTGGTGAACCCGATGTTTGAGCATAATAAAATTCTGATTTACATTTCTAATTACATTTTAGGTCTTCATTATTGTAGGATTTTGCATAGTTTAGATTTCTTAAAAAACATTTCCTTAGTAAAAGAATTCTTTATCTTAAATTAGGGAATTTCTTTTCATCTTTGTATTTGCATTCTGAAGTTATAGTGTACAGAGTTCAGATTTTACAGAAAAAACACAAAAAAATCAGAAAAACATTAAAATAGTCATCTCTTGGGACTCATTCGCCACCTAGGGCGAACTAGTCCCTTTACACTTTTTTATCAGAATTTTCAGATTTTCATTTCTTTCATTATAGCTTTATGTTTTATGTCAGTACCTTTTTGTTTCAGTTTAAGTATTCTTTGTTTTCTCTGCATATATTTCATTTCTCATCATGGCATTTATGGATAGTCTTATAATTTGACAAGTTTCATTTTTGGTTATCATTCATAGTCCTTTTAGATTAGCTTACATTGAAGAAACTATAGAAGATCTCCAAAACCAATCAAACAATACCTCAAACGATCCCATTAAACGTATGATTCAACTTCATAATAACATCTCATCCATGCCACTTAGTAGAGATGATGTTGAAAAGTTAGATGAAACCTTCAATGGTGTCCTCTCACTCACTTCATCCTCTAACACTTGTAATGAGACATCTCCAACTCTTACCGAAACACCTTCCCTCAAACCCTTTGATCGTGATGACTTTGCTTTGTTATATGAATCCCTTGAAGACTTCATATCACATAAGCCATTCACTAAGGTTTTTGGTAAACCTCTTATGATACATGATATTTCACCCTTACAACCTTTTCAAAGTGATGAATTTCCTTTGATAGATGAGTCTCTTCAAGACTCTATCCCATTTAATTCATCCGCTATGGTTTGTAATGACATTTCTTGTGTCAAGGAAATTCATGTAGTTCAACCAAAACTTATCCTTTATCCTCCTTCACATCGGTCCATCCTTCCAACAAACCTAAACTTACCCTTTACCCACCCTCACATCCCCTTCATCCCTCTAATGTATCACAACAATCTAATAATGATATTGTTGCTCATACATATAACACACAAAATAACCCACAATCACCTCAAATAATTTCACCATCGTTACCCTTACCTAATCCGCCTAGTGCTCCTTGTTATAACCCACATGCAAAGGAGTATGATCTTGTTGAGCAATTAAAGAATACTCATGCCAAAATTTCTCTTTGGGAATGAATTCAAACTTTTCCAAGTTATAATACCATCCTTCAAACTGCTTTGAAACAAATAATAGTCCCTCCTAGAACTACTTCGAGTGATGTGGCCGCTCTTGTTCAAAAGCATAGTCTTGACATTACTTTTCATCAACATGAGCTTCCTCATTTGGACTTACAAAAACAACATGATGCCTTTATGATCATTGCTCAATTTCATAGCATAGGTATCAAGCGTACTCTTATAGATAATGGTTTAACCCTTAATGTGTGTAGTGTGAGCCTTCTTGATCGATTGGAAATGGATAGATCACAAATAAAACCTGATTCCATTTCTATTCGAGGGTTTGATAACATAACAAAGCAACTGCTAGGGATCATCACTTTACCTATTACGGTTGGAGTGGTTACTTTACATACTCCTATCCATGTCATGCCTTATGAACTTTCATATAATCTTCTTCTATGCAAACCTTCGATTCATGAGATGAATGTAGTCCCTTCAACTCTTCACCGTATAATGAAGTATGTTTATAACAATCATATATATCAAACTAAAATCGACCCTGAACCTAAAAATTTTTTGCACCTTGAAATTGGAATCACAAGTCCTTTGAAAACATTAATTCCACCCTCACACATTGATCCTCTTGACACTAAACAAAATGACACAACATTACCATCTACACTACTTGGTGATGATTGGGGATCCTTAAATTTCATACCCTCAGTTATGAGCGACTACACTCTTCTGAAAATACACGATAAAACTCTTGATCATCCAACCATTATGTCCACTCAAAATTATGAAAAATTGTCTCATACATTTATCTCTTATAATATGGATGAAAATGCAACATACACAACCAATTTTGATGACATAGATTACCAATCCCTACCTACCCCGCATGAAATGGAAAGACTTTATGTGAAAGGTTATACATTTGTCAAACAATTGGGCTATAATGGAAAAGGGTGTGGAAAACATGAACAAGGTATTCGTGTTCCTATTGAACCTAATACACAAGAAACGAAAAAGTGATTGGGATACTCTTTTTCTAAAATTACTAAAGCTACTCAATGACCATCCTTAAATATCAATATGATTAGATGTCAACCACAACATAAACTCACCATTGTTCATCCTGACTTGCTTGACTCTACTCTTCCACCTTCATTGTTGTATGTTGATACGAATGAAACTCTGAAAAAACACACTTGTTGTCTATAATGCCCCATCTTCACCTACTTCCCTTAAACATATTTCTCATGTCCTAAATATTTCCCAGCAAGAAACAAATGGTGTCAATGAAGAACTGTTGGAATGAAAATCTTAAAACCAATGCACTCCCCTTAGGAGATACAATTGACATGCTTATGGATATAAATGACAATGATAAAGTCAATAAAATTGGGAAGTGTCTTGATGATGAAGAACAAGAAGATACAACTATTTTACTTCATGACTATCCTAAAATATTTGCATGGAAATATTTTGATATGCAAAGAATAGACCCAAAAATTGTGATACATAATATTGTCCTTGATAACAATGTTAAACTTGTTCGCCAAAAGATCTGTAAAATGCACCCTAAAGTGGCACTGCTAGTTAAAGAAGAACTTGAGAAAATTCTTGATGCTTGTTTTATACGACCTATCAATTATTCTCCTTGGATCTTAAACATTGTTGTAGTTGAAAAACCCGATAATAAAATTAGGATGTGCACTAATTTTTGAGAGTTGAATAAAGCCTCTTTCAAGGATGATTTTCCACTTCCTAATATTGATATGATCATGGATTCAACTGTTGGACATGCTTTGTTGTCATTCATGGATGGATTCTCTAGTTATAATCAAATCCTTATTAATCCACTTGATCAATACAAAATTGCCTTCACCACTATTTGGGGAACATTTTGTTGGGTTGTCATGCCTTTTGGTTTAAAGAATGCAGGAGCAACTTATCAATGCGCAATGACATTAATATTCCACGACTACATTCAAAAAATCTTGGAATATTATGTTGACGATATTATGGCTAAATCTTTAACTCGACAAGACAATGTAGCTCTCCTTCACAAAATCTTTTAACGAATCAAGCAATATAACATGCGATTGAATCCAAAAAATTGTGTTTTTGGCATAGAAAGCGGTAAACTCTTAGGATTTATCATATCTCATAGAGAGATTGAGGTGGACACAAAGAAAATTGATGCAATTATTAACATGCCACCTTGAAATAATATTTCTCAATTATGCACGTTACAGGGATGAATCTAGGCTATTCAACATTTTGTTGCCTCTTTAGCTGATTGCACATTACCCTTCACATCTCTTCTTAAAAGGGGTGTTCCTTTTGATTGGGATGACGATTGTAAACAAGATTTTGAGAACTTCTGAAGGAATATTTAGCTACGCCGCCCATTTTACAACCTGATGTACCTCATATACCATTTATTTTGTACATCACCACATATGCCCATGCTCTCACAACATTGTTGGCTCAACACGATGATCATGGTAAAGAGAACTCTATTTATTACATTAGTCACACTTTAATTGTTTATGAAAAATGCTATTCACCAATTGAAAAATAGTGTTTGGCCCTTGTATTTGCTACTAGTAAGTTGTTACACTATTTACTAAATGTTGAAGTACAAATTGTCACAAAATTTGATCCTCTTAAATAACTTTTTAGTAAAACTGACCTCTCTGGCTGCTTAGCTAAGTAGGTAATGTTGTTAACTAAGTTTGATCTAAAATTTGTTTCACATAAAGCAATCAAAGGTCGAACTTTAACCGATCACTTAGTTGATGATCCTTCTCCATCAAATTTCCCAACCATTCATTCCTTTCCTGATGATCATGTTTTACCCACTGATATTAAATCATGGAAGTTATTATTTGATGGCTCTAAGTTTTGAACAGGGTCTAGTGCGGGCATGGTCCTAATTCCACCCGATGGTATACCTATTCCCTTATCCTATTATTTGAACTTCCTATGTACAAATAATACAGTTGAGTATGAAGCATTGATTGTAGGATTGCAAGTTGCTTTATCCCTTTAGACTAGACATATCTAGATCTTTGGCGATTCACAATTAGTTATCAAAAAAATCAATGACACTTATGAAACTAAACATGAAAATTTATTAAAGTACAAGGACCTTATCATGAAACTATTAGATAAATTTGACTCATTCACCATTGATAACATCCCACGAAAAGATAATCGGCATGCAGATGGAATGGCTAGCGCAACCTCTCTCATATCCTCACCTAATCCTTCTATTGATTACATATTCATTATCCATACCATCATGAAACCTTTGATCAATACTTCATTAGAATACATCTTAGCCATAACCCAAAAATCTTCGTGTGAATGGTATGATACGATATATAATTACTTAAAGGATGGTAGCATTCTTGAACCTACCACAACGAATACTCGCAAACGCTTACGAAAACATGCAACTAAATATGTGATTCTTGCAGACGCATTGTATCACAAATATTTGAATGGTCTCTTACTACGTTGTCTCAAGAATTCTAAAATCCCTTTAGCACTCGAATAGGCTCATGCTGGTGCCTGTGGAGGTCATTTCGAAGGACGTTCGCTAGTGCAACGACTTCTTCGTATGGGTTATTGTTGGAAAAATAAGGAGAAATATTGTTACACCTATGTTAAACAATGTCACAAATTCCAAGAACATAGCAATCTAATTCACACTCCTGCTAGTGAGCTCTATGCCCATGTTCCCATTTGGCCATTTTTAGTATGGGGGTTAGATCTTATTGGAAAAAGTTCTCTGATTTCTTCTGTTGGACATGCATTTATCATAACCACAACTGATTATTTCACAAAATGGGTCAAAGCTATCCATCTTCATTCAACAATTTCTAAAATAATTTTTCATTTCCTCCTCGATCATATAATTTCTCTCTTTGGACTTCTTTCTGCAATTGTTTCAGACAATGGAACACCCTTGAAGAATAGTGAAGCTCAATAATTTCTCCAAACCTTCAATATTCAACATCACTTTTCCACACCATATTATCCACAATCCAATGGATGAGTTGAGTATAGTAATAAAACTCTTGAACAAATCCTTAAGAAAACTATTAGAATAAATCATAAAGACTGGCATATGCAACTCCCTTATGCACTTTGGCCCTATTGAACTCATGTTCGTTCATCCATCGACACTACTCCTTATAATCTTGTTTAAGGTATTGATGTAATTATGCCCTTGGAGTTAGAAATTCCTACTTTGTGAGTCGCTCTCCAGGATATTTTTGATGATGAAACTTATAAAGCTCAACGATTACATAAACTTGAGATGCTCGATGAATAGCTCATTAACACTCTTGAGCATCTCCAAGTCCACATCAAACAGTTACAATGAAAACACAATGTTCATGTCATCCCTCGATAATTTTCTAGGGGAGATTTTGTTCTTATTGAAAATCAATGAATTGTTAGTGCAAATATCAAAGAAAAGGATAAGTTTAGCCCTAATTGGTTCGGACCTTATATAGTCGACACTAGTTATGGGTCGAGTGCTTATCTTTTAAAGTAGCTTGATAGAACACCCCTTAGAGAATTGATTAATGCCACACATTTGCATTGGAATTATATATCTAATCCCTTTTGAATAGTATGTTTCACATAGCAGTGTTGTTTAGAGTTATTTGATAAAAATAGCTTTCACATTGCTTCGTCCTAACAATTAATTTTTATTTGTCTTGAACACTAAAGTAGTTATTTACATTCCTTTTATAATTATTTTAGATTTCATACTATTCACATTTATTTTATGTTAAATTAGATCCTTATTAGTGTATTTAATTTAACATATTATTTTCCTCATTGTCAATACCATATCAATGTTAAAACTGGAACATGTTTTCAATTACATCACATAGATTATTTTAGATCATGTAGACATTAATTAAAATAATTTTATCATAAGTCCATTAATTAATCACATAGTATTTAAAAAGCAAATTAAGAAAAGATACATAATTATAAAGGTGCATGTCCTCATATATATATCTCAAACTAAAAAAGTCTCATATACATCTCTAAATCATATCATAATGTTATGTGAGAGCTAGAACCCTTAGGATCTGGGACTCGTGAGCCAATCCTTGGATGTCATGAGATGGTTGTGTGTGACCATGATCATGAATCGTCGAGTCTCAGTGCATAGTCTAGACCCTGTACTCATCCAATGAATATGAGTCACTCCTTTGCCATCTAATCCCTCTCTGCCTGTGTCTGAGCTAGCTTTGCATGAAGTCTCTCTATCTTTGCTGACACCCGTGATGACTGTAGTGCACTCTCAGCCTAAAAGACTCACCTCCTCACACTCTCATACGCCACCCGCAACCTTGCGAATGGTCTGAGTGCCTCTAGATCTTCCTCCATGATCAGTGGGGGCACATAGTTAGGATCTATCTCATCCTCCTCGAGGGATGCTGGCACTATCTCTATGGCTTCCTGACGATAGAACTCTCGTCAGTGTCTTGTCACTCCTACAAGATAGATCATGTACGCAATCAGTAACACATCATTATGATATATATATACATGCATACATAAAACATCAAATACTAAAGGACATGCATTCAATTAAATATTATCACCTATGTCACCAGATGCGTGAGGAAGGTCAGCCTCCTCACCTCTGGGGGGCATGTGGGATGAGCTAGCCTCCCTCTAACTGTACATGCTGATGTCTGCTATAGATACTGCTCGTGATCCGCTCCTATAAGTATGTGAAGATTCTCCATACTCACCCTGATCCTCAATGGCTACCTCATTACCCTTTATGATGGTTGGCTCCTCCTCCTCATAATCCTCCTCCTCCTCATCATCCTCTCCTCCATCCTGGTCCTCATAGTTACGATCATCATCGAACAAGTACTCCTCATCAATCACATAAGTAAAAATATGTGTTGGCCTATATCATACATCCTCTACCCTCTCCTCTAGCTCGTAATCTATTGTTGCCTCAGCATCACCTAGGGGGAAATCCATAGGGAACATAGGAGTTAGTCATGAATATGACCATCACTCCTCATACGCATCTGTGCTACTGACATCATCAACATTGGATGCTGGTGGATGGCCATGATCTAACTCATCAAAATCACTCTCATGAACATGATCTATAGTTAGCTGAATAGTATCCCCTGGCCTCTGGGAACTCCACACTAATCGTCTAATGAAAGGGAATTCCCTAGGTGGTTTCTAAACCTATCCAAACTATTACATGACCCATCCATAATAGAATGGTCATATAATGTAGTCATGCCTCCTTGCTAGAAATCTATCCATTTGCATCCTCCACAACTGTCCTGTGTGATTTGGCCACTGAAGAGTTAGTAGATATTGTCTCCATAATATCTCATCCTCCTCCAGTTGGTTGAATATCACTCTCCAAAACTCTAAATCCCCATACTACTACTATCGGACATGGGTATCTAATAGGCCTAGTACATATGATATGCTCCAGGAACCACACTTGTAGAAGCATACAATGGACCATGTTGTTGATCTCTTAATATATAAATATCCCTAAATCATAATACAAATGTGCTAGAATATAGCAACCCCATGCATAGACTATCCGCTGATCATACATCCCTTGTACCAGATGTACTAGTCCACCATCCATGTGTGTCATTCATCCATCTCGATTGATACTAGTTCCACTATGTGCATCATGATCTGTCTCACCATAGGAAGTTGTGAGGACAACAACATCAACAAATTGATCTATTCTCTAACCCTCTCATCATGTATTGGTCCTCCTAAGCAATATTGCATATCTCTCTTCTTTTCACGGAATGATCGATCCCCTCAGAAATACACTTGCACTCCTCAAATATGCACTCAAATAATGTGATGTACGTCCTCAAGTGTGATCGTCATTTCCCTGGTGGGAAGATGAAAGGTACAAGTATCTACATCCCGACATTCACACAAATCCATTAGCATGGCATCATGAATTCCCAATAGATACCCACTGATTGCAAGTGCTCTATCTATGTCGTTGATAGCGCTGGTGATAAATCTCTCAAAAATGATATTTTTCTTCCCCCTAGCTGCTACCACAACTGGGCAGGAACCTATCACAATAATCACAAAATACTCTAAAAATTTATCTAAAATCTTCAATTTTCATATTTGTCATCATGCAAGTGCGATAAAGTTAATCTAGTGTGCTTTCTACATGGCCCTAGATACTTTATCAAAGAAACAGGGGCACTTCGCAAAGAAATGGGACACTTCACGAAGAAACGAGACAATTTGGGAACAAATGAGACACTTTGCAAACAAAGGGGACACTTTGCGATTTTCTTTCCAAGAACCCTACATTAACCTATCCATTCCTAATAATCATTATAATATCATCAAAAAATATGGTAAAAGGTACATAATTTCCTTACCTCATGATATCACTCATTGCATGCTACCTGCTCATGAAGATCATCTAGCTACGAAGGTGTGTAATCCCATCTGCTCAGAATCTTCTCCTTCTACTTGTCACTATGAAGCTACAACAAAGGTGAAATGAATAGCAAATGACAAATTACTTTCATTTACTATTTTTTATCTCTATTTACTTTTACATCTTAACCTAACAATTTTTTATTTTTCCCTAATTTATAATGTAGTGGGCATGTGTAGGATCATCATGGAAAAAGTAGGCCCTTAAGTGGCAAAAAATTCAGAAAAATCAGAGTTAGGCAACTTGATGTAAAAATTTGAATAAGTTCTCTATATTATTTCAAAAAATGTGTAAGAATAGAATTTGTAGCAAATTGAATGTAGTTTCTAAACTATTAGGTTTATTTTTTAAAAAACAATATCTATTTGGTCAAAATTTGAAATTTCAATGTAGTAGTACTTAAATTTCAGGGAAGAAATAAGTAGGTGTCTGTCTAACCACCCTAACCACAATAAAATGATAATATTTTTTTATAAGATTTTATTTATAGGTAGAGGAATCATGTCTCAATGTGATGCATATTATTTTGTTATTTTTTTTGTTATTTTTCCTAGTAAATAATTAATTATGATTTTTATTACAACTTTTAAAAATATAAAAATCGTAATGTCGACCACCTTAACTTGGTCAAAACTTCATGAAATTTAATTTTAATTTTTAAATACTAGAGTATGTGAAGCATAGAATGTGACACATGTTTTGGATTCAAAAAATGTGATACCATTTGAAAGCTATAGATGTTTTTCAATCAACCTATCGATCAGGACTTTAGTCATAATTCAAATAGAAAATAAATAATAATTTTTTATTAAATTCAAAATAAAGCATAATTTATATTGGTGGAAAGCTAAGAATTTCCTTTAAAACCCCTTTTCATTTCATCAATTTTGGTTAAAAAAAAGTTGTCAGCCACATACCCTATATATACCGATCATATTGCCACTTTTTGGCCCATCATGATCCTGCACATACCCTAGTCATTCTTCACATTCACATAATGGGAACTAGGGTAATCCATTTTTGACATCATTTGATGCATTAGAATTGTGATTCCACACCCGACATCCTCATTTACCTATCCTCGTATGGCATGGTACTTTGAAATGCCTTATGATATGGTATTTCTTCTTCGATGTGGCTAGATTGCTAACTTGATTCCACCTATGTAAAGCAAGCAGAATCAAGGGGGGGCATACATCTACTCTTGAGTGGGATTTCTAAGAAGTTAGATAAAAGGATTTTGTGGAAAATTAACAAATGTGTGCTCCAAGATATAGATCTTAATCTTTTGTTTTGTAGGTAACTACATTGGGGGCTCCATTCTCTCATCTTCTGAATATGTATCATTTTATGTAGTAAAGTGCATCGTTTAGAGTCCTTAGATTGGGCGCTAAAGTGGGGGCTAAATGTGCCATCAAAAATTGGACCCTCTTGAGAAAAGAGACAATTTCATGCATACTTAGACCCACTTTTGAGTCCCTTCGTATCATTTCCCCTCTAAAACAACATTTATAGGTGCCTTAGACCTATTAATTTAAATCTAGAGGCTCGTTTCACATGAGAAATCACATAAAACCCAATAAACAACACTTAATGACATCATACACCGAAAAACCACCTTCAAATAGCAGTACTGGGACCCATTCTCCACCCTTGGTGAATGAGTCCCCTCTGGTGGGACTCATTCCCCAAGGGTGGTGAATGGGTCCCCTTAGAGGGAAAATTCAAAATCAAGTGGGAATTTAATAAATTTAATTCTTATTTCTGGTGAATGTGAGCCTCTTAGGTCTAATTAATGGGAAAATAAGGTGTTATTGCCTATAAATACACATTTTAAGTCATTTTACACAACTAGAGATCACTTTTTATCTACACATTGTCATTATCTAATAATGAAAAGCATACAACAACAAGTTGCATCATAAAATTTTGAAGTTTTAGGACAGCAAACTAGGGTTTTTGCACGTCTTCGAGCTCACTTATATTGTTAAGATCCAACATTGAAAAAGGTTGATAATGGATTCCTATGGTGAATCATGAATAAATCTAGGGTGAAGAGGTGCAACTAGCCATTCAATCATGCATAAGGACTTGGTTTCCTATTGATTCCATCTTCCATTATTACTCTATCTTCAGATTAAGGTTTTCTTTGTGTTTATTTAGCATATACATGTCATTTCTTATCCATATTTCATGTGTTTTAAGGTTTCTAGGGTAGATATCTTGCATCCTTTCATTCATTCTTGCATAACATATTCTAGAGCAATAGACTATGGTTTTTGTCATGATTCAACCTTCCATAGTCTTTAACACATCTACGGCTAGGGTTTTTAGCATATTTTTCTCTATTAAAGGTTAGATTACCAATCTAGGGCTTTGACCAAGGAAAACCCCCTCATTAGACCAACACTTTTAAAGCTATTTTGCAAGGATTTTATGAGATCTAGAATCGAGACTCTGTCAAAATTTGTTGTACAAGTGTCAAGGTGCAAATCTAAATCTTGAATTTGTAGGAATTTGAAGGTGGTATGATTCACCATGCTTGGTGAATGAGTCCCACCTGAGATACAAAATTTAGTTAGATGATGTTTTGGGTCCCCGACAGTTAGAAATCAAGTTATGTTCAGAAAAGGCCTAATTCACGATTGATTCACCACCCTTAGCGAATGAGTCCTAGTCATCTAAAGTCCATATTTCATCAGGTTTTCAGTTGTTTATTCAATCCTCTACAACTTTCTAGGTGGACATATTGTTAGAAACAACCCTCTATTTAGTCAAATATTGCATTTTTGTTCATTATTTCTATCTTTTTACATATCACACTGTGTTTTCAAACAAAGCATAAATGTTAGTTTTGCATTCGTTTTCAATCATTAAGATTAATCTATTGCATTTATTTAAGTTCATTTAAATCATATCTCATTGCATACATCCTAATTTGAGTGTTACATAAGCATTTTGGACCTAGATCTCTCTCCTTTTAGGTGAAAACCCTAGAAGTATAAGTGAAGCATTTAGGGTCCCAAAATCTATGTCACAATGCTATTCTGAAAACTTTCAGATCATCCAATGATCAACTCCATAGTCTACATGTATTTGTGGTTATTTAAGCAATACCTTCCAATTCTAGGGACTAAATCCAAGTACCCAATATATAGACATCAAACCATAGTCATAATAACACAAGTTTATCCATATGACTAGGGAGCCAAAGCCATACACCTAATATGAATACTCTAATATACATGACCATAGAATGAAAGAAAACAATCATACATGGGAGTTATAATACACTATGAAACAAGAGCTCCAAATCAATTTCATATTAAATTAAATCTCATGATCAACTAAAAAATACTACATCTTCTCCATCAATCAAAGTGGCTACTATCTCCCAAAAAAAATATCAACTACAAAACTTCCACCTAGAAAATGATTAATAATTAGCTAAATTATTAATAAATAGATTCCTTCAAGCTTGACAAGCTAAGTAATCACAACAAAATAAATTTCCAAAACCTTAAAAACCATGAATTATTCACAAACAATAACATGAAAGAACATGCAAGTACGATGCAAGCTCATGCAAGTACGTGCAAATCGCATACATTCACATGGAACACAAAGAACTAAGATTTGATACCAAATGAAGAAAAGATGAACTCATAAATTCTTCCAAGAACTAGTATACATCTTCAATATCTTATATTTCTCATGATACAAGAACATAGTACTATGTATTAAAGAGGAATTAGACATAGTTTAATTTCCATCACATTAAATCTTATAGAAAAGATAACATAGGTTGTAGATCAAGGAAAATTTTAGCAACATAATCTCATGCAAACTAACACTTCATACAAGAAAGATAGACAAAAGAGAAAAAATAACCATATACATTGGGAAAACCATTTCAGGTAAAAACCCCACACTCCAAAGAATTGAAAAAATGTATTAATACATAACAGAAGGCTACAATATACACTTGTAGTCTCATAGCTTTAATATGGAGATTACATCTCCAAATACATTGAAGATTACATCTTGCTCTTCTAGTGAAAATTCGACAACATAACCCTACAATAAAATTATTTTTTTGCACAACTCCTCAAGCAAGCTCATATTTTCAAACCTCTAACATGAGAACCCAAGAATTCCATGTGTCATCTCCACAGTCTCTACATACATTCAAATTAAAACAAATAACATGCACAAGTCCAAGTTGTACAATAAAGAAAAGTACCAAATATGTAATAACATGCACCAATATGCAACAACATGGAAGGCACCCAACTTGATATTTTATGCAAATATTAAGTCACTTTGACATGCATGGAATAACACTAATGAAAATATAGCCTCCTTTCTATTTTGAACTCCCCTTTGGCTTCTAGCTTCTCTGAGTGGTTGTTATATTTATGTTTAGCAGCTTTCTAAAATGTTTCTAAGTGATGAGTACAAAATTAGTGACACATGTGACATGGCACACCATCATGAGGTTTTCACAAACACCTCTTCCCTATTGGGTTTCCAAGTGATAAGTGGCATAGTTTTTTGTTTTCCACCAATCTTATAGGAAGCCAACTCCCAAGTGGGTTCTACAAGTCGACAAATGTCACTATAGCACACCTTTGAGAGGTTTTCATAAACCCTTCTTCCCAATTGAAATCCTATGTTACAAGTGGCACAATATCATGATTCTCTCCTGATATGTGGGAAGCCAACTCATAATCAAGTCCCACAAAGGGTTATAAAAACTTAGAAAAATATCACTTAGGATTCAATTGTAGCGAAGGGACTAAATTAGCTAATTAAATAATACTTGGACTCTCTAAGGTTGAGTCACCTTAATCCCAACAAAAAACACATAAGATACAAGATCAAATAGAAAACATGAAAACCTTCCACACATGAGAGATGAAAATAATTATTTGTTATTTTCTCAACAAGAAAGAACTTACATAATGAATTTGAAGAGTGATAATGAACCTCAAGAGTGATAATACAATGAAGGTGAGCACTTATAAGAGAAAACCATAAATGAGAAAGGGATCATATCATGAAAATTATCAATATTACATGTAATGATACAAAATGATCTAAGGGTATCTACAGGATCATCATGGAAAAAATAGGCCCTTAAGTGGCCAAAAATTCAAAAAAATTAGAGTTAGGCAACTTGACGTAAAAATTTGAATAAGTTATCTATATTATTTCAAAAATATGTAAGAATAGAATTTGTAGAAAATTGAATGTAGTTTCTAAAATCCTAGGTTTATTTAAAAAAAAAAAAATCTATTTGGTGAACATTTGAAATTTCAATGTAGTAGTACTTAAATTTCAAAGAAAAAATAAGTAGGTGTTTGTCTGACCATCCTAACCACAATAAAATGATAATATTTTTTATAAGGTTTTAGATATAAGTAGACGACTCATGTCCATATGTGATGCATATTTTTTGTAATTTTTTCCAAGTAAATAATTAATTATGATTTTTTTATTACAAATTTTAAAAAATATAAAAACTCATATGTCTAACCACCTTAACTTGGTCAAAACTTCATGAAATTCAATTTTTCTTTTTTAAATCCTATAGTATGGAACCATAGAATCTGAGACATGTTTTGGATTAAAAAAATGTGATATGATTTGAAAGCTATAGATGTTTTTCAATCAGCTATCAATTAGGAATTTAGTTGTAATTCAAATAGAAAATGAATAATAATTATTTATTAAATTCAAAGTATAGCATAATTTATATTGGTGGAAATTTGAGAAGCTCCGTTAGAAACCCTTTTCATTTCATTAATTTTGGGTAAAAAAAATTTGTCAGCCACATACACTACACATACCCATTATATCGCCACTTTTTGGCCCATCATGATCATGCACATACCCCTAATAATAGCTCAAACAAATTGTAGACACATAAAATTGACATCACACATTCCTCATATTAAATTAAATCATATTCATCCATTAATTAAATAAATCAAGTTTATTTGACTGATATCCTAAGGTTATCTTTTAAATTAAATAAATCACTTTATTTAATTATCTCCAAAAGTTTTTTTATTTAATTAAATCGAATGTATTTAATTAAATGGATAGTTTATCAATTTCCTCCCTTTTGATTTAAATAAATCCAAGTATCTAAGTCAAAATTCAAAATCACCTTTAAATCCTCTCTTAAATTAATCAAATCCTGATTAATCTAATCTAATTCATGTCACATCCTCTATCTTTTCCCACTTGCACAATAAATCAATTTATTTGATTTATTAATTCCTCATTTCAATTCAAAAAGGGCATCAAGATGGAATATTCTTCAAATTTGAATTTTCCCTCCCACACATGTCTTGTCCTCCAACATGGCATTAACTCCTCTTACATTGTCTCTTACATGTCTCCCACTTGGCATTTAAGACTCTTTATTCTCCCTCCAACAAGCCATCTTTTGAATTTCAAATCTCCCCCTCTTTGGCACATTGACCAAGATGTGCACAACCCTCATCCTCTCACATCTTGACAAGTGGTGTCTTGTCATTGGCTCATGTTTTGTCCCACATACTCCATGTTTTGCAATATTCCATCCTTCTTGGTTATAAATAGAGACTCTCTATTGACTTAATCCTCCACAACTCCACAATATTCTCCACAACTTAAGACACAATATTAAGCATTTGAATCTTGTTCATCATATCGTCCAGGAGCTTTTCAAGGGTTGGGAAAGGGCTTCTTTCGACATCAAAGAAGCACCAATCCACTATGAGATAGGGTTTGATTCATGTTATTGTGTGTTTTATATAGCTTCTTTGTTTTCACTTTACATGATTCATTGTTTCATAGAGATGTTTTTTTTTGTCTTTGTTTGTTTTAAATGACAATGCTAATGTTTGTTTTTAAGAAAAATGTAGGAAAAAACATCTACACAAATAAAAGAGAAAAGTAATTTTTTTTAGCTTAAATGCATGAAGTGAAATTATACTAGTAATCAATTGAATATTAATTAATTATTAGTTAATGAATGATTACTCTAAAAGCTAATAAAATAATTATTCCTAAAATAGTTAAATAGAGGAAGATGATATCTAAACAAAAAAAATTGAACCTCTTCAAGTGATATATTCTTCATAATACGAAAGCATACCTTGTCACACAACTATGGGAGCTTAGCTCTTCAATATCTCACATGTAGCTTAACTGGAGACTCTCCTTTTTTAAAAATATGTTCATGCTTTCCATGTTAGGAACCTTGCTATTCATTTTGAGTTTTCAACCATTATCAGACAAGCCAGTAGCTTGGGAAATGACTTCCTCACTATCTTCAAATGAAATTCCCTTAATTTTAATGTAGAATATATTCTAAGAGATCACAAATTTAATGAACAAAATCTCATAATTTCTACTTGTTATCATGAGGGATTGCACTTGAACACAAAGTTGTAAAGCTCAACAATCCCATTTAATAGTGAAACAATTTTGAGCCTATGGGTTGCTCATTGCTAAAGTGAGTCTCCAGGTTATGGGTTGGTTCCCATTTTGATCTCCTAGAATCTAATGATTTTTGTGGGAAAAGGGATAAAGATTACTAAATGAAACTCTAATGGTAAACTGCTACTAGGAGGTGATGCACCAAACAAAACTAAATGCATATTGATTCAAAAATAATACTATTAACACAACTCAACTCGAGCACCTTAATCATGTAAATGTTTCACTAAAATGCTCTGCTTAATTTTACCTTACTAAGGAAAACTAGGTTTTCCAAAATTAAGAGAAAATATAAACTTTAAAAGAACAATTAGCGACCTATGATAAATTGCAATTGTGTATATGCATCAATAAATGAGATAGAAATTTAAAGGTTTCTATTTTTAAACACATTAAACTTGCATGAAATCACTTAAAAGATACAAAACACTAGAAGATTTGAAGGTAAACTATATTTGTTTTAAATATTCTGAAGGAAAATTCTACAAAAACTTGAACAAAATGATAAAAATAAAGTACTGTTGTGTATTAATCAACTAAAAATTAAAACTAATTTACAAGATAATCTCTTTGCAGAATGCAAAGGTAGAAAAAAAGAACTGAGAAAAAGACTAAGTTTTTTCTCAATATACACAATTGAGCTAGAACCGAACATGAAACCAGCAAGATAGAAGCAAAGGGTACCAAATCCCAAGCTAGAACACCTTATGAAAAAAATATTGAACAAGATAATTCAAGGTAGTATTATCTTTCCAATAAAGCACACGTCTTGGGTTTCTAACTTAGTGCCTATTAGGAAGAAGAATAGAGAGATAAGGTTGTGTGTGGATTTTCATGATCGAAATAGAGATTTACTCAAATATCACTATCTATTGCCTTCAATGGAGTAAATCTTGCAGGTTGTTTTAGGTTCAAATAGGTTCTCATTGTTGGATGGTTATTTAGGATATAACTAGATTTTGGATAAAGAAGAAAACCAGTTTAAGACAACGTTTACCACCAAGTGGGGTACTATTGGTTACAAAAGGATGCCCTTTAGATTGTCTAATGTAGGGGAAACATTTAAAAGGGAAATTTTCATGGCCTTTCAAGGCCTAATTAACAAGTTTTTTCTTGTGTACTTAGATGATATTACTGGATTTTCCAAGAAAGTTGACAAACACTTTATGCATTTAAGGCAGATCTTTGAAAGATGCAAAGAGTACGGGGTGTCACTAAACCCCAAAAAGAGCATTTTTACATTCCATGAAGGGAAGCTTCTAGGTCATATTGTTTCAAAGCATAGTATCACGATTGACCTAAAAATAATTACAACTATTTTAGCTTTACCACTACCTACACATAAGAAAGGTTTGCAATGTTTCCTAGGAAGGATTACTTTTGTTAGGAGATTCATTTCTATCATTGATTCCTTATTGTAGCCACATACAACCATGTTGAAGAAGAACATTCCATTCATTTGGACTATGGAAGGTAAGAGTAGTTTTCAAAAAATTAAAGAGGCACTTGTGGTATCCCCAACTCTTATTAACCTGAATTTCGATAAGGATTCATATTATATGCATTTGGGAGTGTTGATACAATTTCAGCCATGCTTTGTTAGCAAAATGAAGAAGGATTAGAGTAGCCTATGGCTTTCTTTAGTCAATTTTCACATGATTATGAAGTTAAATATTCCTTTGTTGAGAAGCATGTATTAGTTGTAGTAAGAATCCTTAAGAAATTCAGGCATATACAACTGTCAAATAATAGAATATAGTTGTTCATAGCTCATTCAGCAGTCAAAGATTTTATGCTCAACAAGGACATTAATGACAAGAGAGCAGGTTTGATAACAAAAGTGATGGAGTATGAAATTGAAATTAAAGTCACAAAGCTGGTTAGAGGCAAAGGCCTATGTGAACAACTTTTTTGTTAATGAAGAAAACAAACAAACAACTGATCAACAAGTTGAAATAGTGCTCAATAATGAAGAACAAGATGTTGTTCTAGTTACAACAACAAATTGGATTCAAAAAATGGTCCATTACTTGCACACAGGTGACTATCCTAAAGGTTTGGACAAGTCGAAATGAAGGTATTATCAACTTCAAGACATCCCATATGTTGTAATAGATGGAATTTTGTAAAGAAAGGATTTTCATAATGTTTTGCTCAGATGTGTTGAACCAGAATAGGTTAAAAAAGTTCTGAAATAATGACGGGCCCTTTGGAGGAAACTTTGCACCAAGAACGACATCTTTGAAGATAATGAGAGCTGGGTATTATGGGCCTCAATTATTTAAAGATGCCCATGCTTGGGTCAGAAAATGTCACAAATGTGTAGTGTTTGTAGGAAAATAGAAGCTTGTAGCTCTGCCTTTACATCCAATTCAAATGGAATAGTCTTTCAGCAAGTGGGGACTTGATTTCATTAGCTCCATAAACCTACCTTCAAGTGTTGGGAATAAATGGATATTAACAGCTACAAATTACTTCACCAAGTGGACTGAAGCAGTTGCACTAGAGGATGTAAATGAGACATCTGTTTTGAATTTTTATCAAGACTTTGTTTCCAGATTTGGTACACTAGATTCAATAATTTCTAATAATTCTTTAGCATTCATAGGTTTAAAAGTTTTAGATTGGTTAGTAAAGCATAATATTTATCTGAATACTTCTTCAAACTATTACCCTCAGGGTAATGGACAAGCAGATTTCACTAACATAAACTTGATAAAAATAATATAGAAGACAATCCAAGATAAACAAAGAACCTAGAATGAGAAGTTGAAACTAGCCCTTTGGGCTGATAGGATAACAACTAAAAGAGCAACAGGTAATTCACCTTACATTCTAACATATGGTAAAGAGGCTAAAATTCCTATATCTGCTGGGCTTCCTACATTAAGTATGATCAAAGAACTATATTTTCTTGATGAAGAACCTATGGAAATTAGGCTTTCATAGCTAATGGATTTGGACGAAACAAGAAAAGAGGCATTAAGGAATTTGGAAGTTCATCAAGCTCAGATGAAAAGGACATTTGACAAAAAAGTTGTCCTGAGAACTTTCAGAGAGGGAGATCTGGTATTTAAATGGGATGAACTCAAGAGAATACCAAGTAAGCATATAAATTTTTATGTCATGTGGGATTGCCCATACATTATCAAAAAATGCAAACAAAATAATGCATTCTAGCTCTCAAAGCCGGATGGTGAGGTGTTGCCAAACCCTATCAATGGGATTCACCTCAAGAAATGTTACTGAAGATCAAACATTTGTAGATGTATATAGTAAAGTAGAAGTTTTTCTTTCAATAGGTGCTTAGTGCACAATAGTTTCATTTCAGTTTTGTTTTGTTTTTTAATAAGTGCGGATGTTGCACATTTTTATGACTCTATCTTAAATAGAGTTATGATAGTTTCCTTTGGGTTTTTTTGTTGCTGAGTTAGAAAGGTTTTTTGAGTCAAAGGACAAAAAAATTGACTCCATGCCCAATGGATAAGCAAGGAAACTAATATTATTTATTTAGCAAGAAAAAACCCCTAGGAGGTCACCAAAAATGTTACTAATTTTTAGCTTCGAGCTCAAACTAGTAAATTTTTATTAGACATTTGTCGAATGGAGTATGAAAACATTGATGTATAAACAATCCAATCAACATCAAATTTTTGAATGAAGTTTTTTTAAAAGAATTGATTTATCAGAATTATGTAACAGTTTGAATGAAACTATTGGACAATCCTGACAAATCAACAAAATAGACTTCATTAAGAAATCAGACATTCAAAGGAGCTTTTTGTGAAGCTAAACTATTTTCTGCAGTTTGTGTTTTGAATATGTTATTGTTGTTTATTAGAAAAAGGAAGGCAATTCTGAAATGAGGTATGTAAAACTTTCATTTCATCATAATTACAAAACATATGCATCAAATAGTTTCATTTAGTTATTTCATATTATGTAAATGAAAAAAAATTCAAATGAAGATACACAAGTCATTACTTGATATGAAATAAGTGATTTATTAAAAGCAATTTTTTTGTAATCCCACACAAGTTGTGGGAGTAACTGTTCTATCAGAAATAAAATAGAAAGTAATTACAAGGAAAATAAGAAGCATAAAATCAAATATGGGACCCATCATTGCCTAGTGAATGACGAATCCCATTGTTTGAGGTTGTGTCAACATCATTGAAGTTGTCCAATTAGTACTCCAAGAAAGAAATCTACAAGAATAGGGGATGTTAGAGCTTGGCGTTCCATACAAATATTATGCATTTCTAATCAAGCAAGTACGTTCTACTTTATAACTGATCAGAAAAGGAAAAATGAACATCTGAATCCAAAATATCCAAAGGAAAACAACAACAAAATGTTGAATTTCACTATTCTTATCTGACTTTTTTGTTCACTATGCAGGTACAAGTACATGTTTCATTACTGGTTCATCAAGATTCAACATTTCAGTATGTGGGGAAAAGTGAGCTCCCACAAGGGTCGATCCTAGCGTACTGCATCCTCTCATTTACATGAGAGGAGTCAAGATAGTACATTTTATACATGGTAATGATATGTAAGAAAGAAAGAAATTACATGTTGTGTGTCACTATATAATATCACAAGGTACACTATCATTTGAGTGATAGTGGATAGGCATACATATTTCAAGTTCATAATCAAAACAGCACACAAAACATTGAAGGAGCTCATATGATGCTTATAGTCCAGTTCATGCTGAAACAAAGATTTGAGGAAAATGAAATACCCAGATTGCAAGATATAGAAAAATTGAAGGAAAACACATGCTAGGAACAACAATACATGAAATCACATTGAATAGTGAATAGTACTTATGGTCGATTATAATAGAGCAGAAAATGTCAACATGTTTAATCATTTATCAAGAGTCACTTGAAGAGTATTCAACTCTAAAAGTAATAAATGGATGAATATTAAGTGCAAAAGATTTGTCTTCTTCTACAGTATTATTAGCTTGGTCATTACATTCATTTTTGAACATTAATGGAGATATTTTCATCTCTAAAAAGTAGCAAATTTGTTTAAGCTTACCTCTTCAAGCAAGAAGCTACTAGTTTTGAACCTTAGTTCAAGGTTAAACAATTGAAGAATCTTCTATATATAGTCATCATGATCACAAGTTTGCATACAATTTTTCTGAAGTAAACATAATGCACAGACTATACACAGAGTATAAAGGAGGCTACAAAACATTAGAAATGTGTTTACAACATTTGAAGAAACCATGATCATTCAAAGACAACACCATCTCAGTGGAAAATAATAGCACAATATCCAATTTACAAGAAAATTTTCAAAATGAAAAAGTTTAGATACAACCTAGAGTGATGTGGCCTATGTAAGACTTGTAGATGCATTCAAGCATTGCAACATAATAAATGAAGGATGGTAAATATGGGGAAAAATCATAACGTTGCAAATAGAAAACATCTATGTGCTAATTTTAAGGCACTCAAATGGAGACATTGAACTAAAAAGAGTAGCCTTTGTGAGAATACTCTTTGAAATACAAAGTTGCATGATACTTATAGTAGCACTTGTCTTTTCCAAGAATGACCATGCTAAAATAGAATTACATATAAAGTCTGGAAGGATTACAAAGTTTCCAATAGTGAGTTAGTCATGGAATCAAAGGATTGTCACCCTGTAGAATACAACACATGGAGAGATTTCAATAAAGGTATGGAAACATCATAAAATTTTGAAGAAATGCATAGTGTTTTTATTTTATCCATACTGTACAATGGTGGCCATGTGAGATTACAAATAAGAAATGCAATACAAAGAGTACCCAGCATGTGCTTTGAATTCAAACCCGTATTGGAGCAACATTGAATTTCAAAAAAAAAAAAAAGAATTAAAGCACAGTGGCAACCATTTAATGCTGAAAAATAGAAATAGAAATAGGGAAATAAACTCAGAATTCTCATAGAGAAATGTTTTATTTCAGTTTAAGGAGTAAACATTTTTTTACTCTCTACATTTTTGTTTTAGAAAACAAGCATTTGTTCCTCAGAAGCAAATAGACAAAATATCAATTTGGTGCTAGGGTTTCAAGCTAAGAGAGGTGTGAAATGAAGAGAATAAAATGAGTTACAACCATGACCACGATTTGAGGTTTTAAAGCCGTCATGTATATATAAAAGCGACATAAATTGGAGAATATTTTGAAATTTTGCAAGCTTTGGAGGAACCCACAAAACCCTCAAGCATACCCTGGTATTTCGAAACCCACAACCTGTACAATGAAGGAAGCCTTCAGTGTTTGATGAAATGTATAGAGAAATAGAGAAGCTCAGATGGAAGACACACAACATAGGTTCATGGATCTGGCTATAGAAATATGTGAACACCCAAATCAAGCTCTTTCATGGCGGCCTTTGAGATTGCAGAATATACAAAGAAATCATAATTTCTTTTACAAAAAATAAAATATACCCTCAGATGGATTGAATAATTTGTATTCCACAGTCAAATAAAATAAATACAAATTACAAGGAGAAGATCTTGCCTTTTATTCATTTTGAGAGAAATCATTCAAAGAAGAAACCCACATGGGTCTTTATTTTCTTTCCTCCAAAAAGCTCAATCAATGCTCTCAATGGTGGCCAAGGAGATGAGGAAATATCATAGAGAGAATGAACACAAAAAATACATAAGAAATGTCTATGGTTGTGGCCTAAAAGCCCACAAATGGCTTTGAAATGGAGAGAAGAACCAGATATATTGACTAAGAATAGTTTACCTTACATTTTCCCTATAGAATTCTTTAGAAAATGTGACATGAAAGAAAAAAAAAATGGTGCATGTCGAGCTCAAACCCTACCTTGTGGCGGTGGCCAAGTAGTTTATTTCTCCAAGGATAGAGTGAAAATGAGAAATGAAATTAGGGATTGATGCTCTTGACTCAAGGCCTAATCCATTGAGTGGGATTATTGACAATATTTTAAATCCTTTCATTCTAATTTTTCCATGGTCTTGACTTATCAATTCAATTGACCTTGTATCAAAGGTGGCCTGTGAGTTATGATGAAGTTTGAGAATTTAAAAAGGTTTTTTTATTATTTTCAAACTTTTGAAAAGCCCTTTTAAATTTTACATGCATTTTGTATTCTAGACATTATTAAGTGCAAGATGATATTTCCTTAATATTTGTCTTAGGAAATTCTCTATCAAAGTGAGATGGAAATGATAATGTAACACTTCACTTATTCTTCTTTGATTGATAATTGACAAAAATAACAATATAATTAAATATTAAAGGTATTGTTACCTTAGTATTTAACATGTAATTGGAGAAGGAAGAACAAATACACATTAAATATTAAAATAATCATCTCGATTATCTTTAATATTTAATCATACAATTACTTTTTCCAAAAAATCATGCAAAGGTGGAGACTTCAGTTTATTTTTAGTCAACTAATCATGCAAGGATTAAATGGAGTAAATTGTGGAGATTCCTATGATATTGCTTTAGTTTCACATCAGTTTCGAGGGTCTTTCGGTCATGCACAACATGGGGATTAGTTTGCAGCATTTAGTGTTCAATTTACTTCAATTGTGGGCCCTCTTTTCAAGGATTTTATTCTTTTCAAGTGAGAGGATATTTTAAAGATATTTTTCTCTCAATGGGATTCCAGTTCCACCTCTTGGTGCATTGGAGTTTTCATCTCATTGTATATAATTGAGAAAATACTTAGTCTTTTTCTCAATTTTTATTTTCTTCCTTTGCATTCTGCAAAGATATTATCTTCTAACTCAGCTTTCATTTTCAGTTGATTAATATACAACAATACTCTATTTTTAGAATGTTTTTCAATTTTTTGCATAATTTTCCTTCAGAATATTCAAAAGAAATATAGTTTACCTTTGAAGCTTTTGGTGTTTTGTATCTTTTAAGTGATTTGATGCAAGTTTAATGTGTTTTAGACCAAAAACCTTTAAATTTATGTCTCATTTATTGATGCATATATAGAATTGCAATTTATCATAGGTCACTAATTGTGCTTTTGAAGTCTATATTTTCTCTTAATTTGTGAAAACCTAGTTTTCCTTAGTAAGGTAAAATTAAGCAGACCCTTTTAGTGAAAAATTTATGTGATTACGGTGCTTGAGTTAAGTTGTGTTAACATTTTTTCTAAGAGTATTAGTTGTGAATCAGTCTGCATTTAGTTTTCTTTGGTGCATCACCTCCTAGAAGTAGTTTACTATTAGAGTTTCATTTAGTAATCTTTATCCCTTTCCTCACACAAATTTTTGAATTCTAGGAGATTGAAATGGGAACCAACCCATAACTTGTAGACTCACTTTGACTATGAGCAACCCATAGGCTTGAAAGTGTTTCAATGTTACATGGGATCGCTAACCTTTTCAGATTTGTATTTGGGTGCAATCCCTCTTGATAAAACTACTAAAATATTCAAGAAATGGAGCAATCACCCCTTTAACATAGATGTTCCACAACAAAGATGTCAAAAAAACCCTAAAAAAGGACCGCTATTTGTCTATTAAGTCATGTTTTATTAGTGTGTTGATGTGGCATCACATGATTTGTTACTTTTTAGATCTAAGGAATACTTTTAATTAAATTATGGGTAATCATCATCAACACTAGAAACTTTAAATTCACAACTATTGGTATAATATTATTAAAAATATTGGACATTAAATCCATAAATACTATAACAACTATCAAAACATTCTCAACTAGTGGATCTTTTTCCTTACCATTAGTTGATCAACATCGAAATATAAATACAATGATTGATGAAACTTAATTAAGCATTAGTCAAAGATTAGTGGGGTAGTTGGGAGTGCAATTATTGTTGGCTTTACCCACTCCCCATTGTGAATGACTCAATCTGTTGATCTGGGCTCAAGTTACCGTAGCGACATAAAAACATACTTAAGATTAAAGACATTGTTGAGAAGTGATGCACGAGACTCATGCCATGCAACACATTTGCCATTCCATTCACTAATATGCTACATGTATATCATGAATTCTTTGATTTTTTTAGACAATCAGTTCATTTGTAGTTTGCATGATTCAACAATTTTGATAATAGTTAACAATTTATTTTCATCTATCAACTGCCAATCTTTAAGTTGGTCAAAGAATGCATAGTAGATGCATGCTTATATTTATTAAGTCTCCAATCTATTGATTATAGATGGATCAATGGATCAAACTGGAAAAAGTTATAGATATGTTTAAAAGGTTGTATAGGCCTAAATGTTGCATGTTAAAAGAAATGGTTGTAAACAAATTTTGAAGGTTTGATTCAAGTGGTTAGAATTAGTAAGTGGGTACTTAGCTTCTATAAGAAGGGCAATAAGTGGGTCTATAAGACTAGAGTGATGGACATCTTGCACACTAAGTTGCTTGGGTTTAGGTTACAAAAATTGTTAGTCTCAACATCAAGGGAGATTATGTTGAGAATTAATGCATGAGCCACATGCCATGTAATGCATTGACCATGACATTCACTACCATGTTGGATGTATATCATACACTAATTGATTTTTTTAGAAAATTATTTTATTTATAGTTTGCATGAGTGGATAGTTTTGATAGAAATTAATAAAAAAAATTCATCTATTAACTACCAGCCTTTAAGTTGGTCAAAAAATGCATAGTAGATGCATGTGTAGATTTATTAAGTCTCCAATCTATTGTTGAATGCTCTAAACTCAGTGTATGTTGCCAATAAAAATATAGTCTACAAAATGTAATTGATCATGGGAAGATGAATAAAAGATGAAGTTTTGTGTGTATATGGTTAGAAATGAGTAAGTGGTTACTTGGACTGTATAATAATGGTACTAAGTGGGTCTATAAGAATAGATTGATGGTAATATTACACACTAATTTTCTTAGGTTCAATTTACAAAACTTCAAGGCCATATTATGAGTTTTAGCATCAAGGGAGAGTATTTTGAGAAGTGATGTTGATCATTCAGTTTTGTACCACCATGCACCACCATTCACTTCCAAAAGCCTTGTGATCTCTCAAGAGGGAGAGAAATGAGTAAGTGGGTACTTAGCTTCTACAAGAAGGGTACTAAAAGTGTCCATAAGACTAGAGTGAAGGTAATCTTGCACATTGAGTTGCTCAAGTTCAGTTTATAAAAATTCAAGGCCATATTGTGAGTCTTAGCATCAAGGGAGAGTATATTGAGAAGTGATGCATGAACCTCATGCCATGCAATGCATTAACCATGCCATTCTCCGCCATGCTACATGTATATCATGCACTGATTGTTTTGTTTAGACAAACAGTTTATTTATAGTTTTGCATGGAGATAACTTAAAATAGTCTTTGAGTTTTAGTTTTCTTTATTAGTTGATAGGAGCTAATGCATGCAAGGTAGATGCAATGAAAAGAGGCTAAAACCTCTATAAAATACCATCTTATTGTAATTTGAAATATACAATCCAAAAATGTAATCTCTTCGAGAAATTGAATAAAATATTATGTTTATGTACTTTTTGTGCAAGTGTGTTTTTCCTTTGTTTTTGTTTTTTGTCTCTATTTTAGAATCTACAGACACTAGTAGAAGAGAGTCACTTCTCAAATAGAACATAAAGTGCAAAGAGAAAATACAAAGGCTTGGAACCAGTGACAATAGTAAATGGTTGAATAAGACTTATGACTTTTGCAGTACACAGAGACAAGGGGAGATGACAGTAGAGAGTTTAACACATTATTAAGATACCATACTTTATTCAACTTTATAAAGCTTGTACATCTCCTAGCACTTCATATGGTTTAATATTATTATTTTTTTGATAGTTTAATATGTTTTATCTAAGTTATGAACTAGTTAATTGGTTCACTTTTTGACATGAATGTGTTGCATTAATTTTGAAGGTTAAAATTTGTGAGCTCATTGTCTTAGTAGATGCTACAAGTGTGTAACTATAATTTTAATAATAACATCATCAATGCTCAATTTAACCATCACATTATATCATAAATGACAAATATGATCTAATATTTATCTTAAATCAAATTATTATTTTTAATATTGAACAAAGCACATACTAATGTAGAAGAATTATACTAAAAAAGAGTTGTAAAAGAAATTTTCAAAACCACATCTACAACAGAGATAGAAAAACATAGCAAGAGTTAATTAAGTCCAAAGACAACAATAAATTAAATAAGAACTTTCTTTCATCTCCTTTAAAAAATATTCTAAAATCAAGTGCAAAAAGTAAAGTTGTAAAATCCATAGTACGAGATGCTTAATATTTTTGCATTGTCAGAAATAATCCACATTCAAGATATTTGGGATCCTAGTAATTGACGTAGATTCTCTTTGCTAATAATTCATTTGTTTCACTAAAAATTAGGGATCATACCCCTAATATGATTTGGCACTAGGTTTGGATATTTGTGATCCCATAAAAGTGTACAGTTACCTATACCTTTCAACTCGAAAGTGTGGCCAAGTTATACAGTGATCTCTTTCCAGATTGTTTCTAAGTGGAATTCATTTATCATTTTGAGGCTAGTGTGCTAGATAATGTTTATGAAAAGATGACTATGGATACATTTTCTATGATTATAAATAGACCATTGTTCACTAGGATGATCTTTTTGATGATAAACTTGGGCATGTGAATCATTATATTTGGCTCTAAGTTCATTGAAAAAAATACTCTATCATCTATAGTGTATTCAAAATTATTTGCATTATTTTAGAAAAGTTCATAAGAATCGTGAAAAAGTTTAATGCGTGATGGAGTAGATGATATAGGATGTTATACAAAAATAGAACTTTGGATTTGGTAGATTCACATTCTAAATTTGATCAAGAATATTTTGGTTTATACCTATATTGGGCTTCTAACTATTAGCTTTCAAAATTTAACACCAAATTAATAGTTTCTAACTTTGTTGAGCTTCTTATATTTGTCTCTAATAGCAACAACTAGATATTTTCTACTAGAAGTACCTACCTCAATTTCTTGAGAGAAGATAGTAGCAAACCTACCCATTTCCTTGAATTTCCACTCAATATGTTATATTTTGTGGGAACATTAGAATCTTCCATACCAAGAATAGGCCTTCAAGATCTTTTACCTTACAATTTCAAATTTGAAATCATCTTTTAATATAATTCAGTATTGTAGAGTCACAACTCTTCACAAAAGAAGAGAATTTGATCAAATTTCTTACACTTTACTTTGAAGGAAATCCCATCATTGATGAAAACTTCATTGTATGATAATATGAATATATTTGGTGGATCAATAACCTTTTTTTTTTGCAACAATGACACTGTTTGTTGGTGATAAGAACTACATGTAATACCCCTCCTCTTACTGTTTCGATTTATTATTTTTCTATGCTTTTGTTTGCTACTTTGTGATTGTGATGGTACTAGTATTCTTTGGTTTAGTTAGTAAACTTTTTTGTTTATCCTTATACATTTGAGGACATGGTAATTGATATGATATTGTGTTTGGTGATATTAGTTTGATTTTAGTAACATTGTGATGCATTAAATTAGTAAATTATGTTATGATGTGATTTGTTAGTTTAGAAATGTAGTATCATCATTTGTATTATAATTGTTAGAATAGATGTGATGAAAGGACAGGGTAGCATCACTCGTTCGTGAGTGCCTTGGTACACTGCAATTCCTTCACACAATGTAATGCTTTGATTTTATATATATAGATGTACATGTATACGACTTTGTTTGGATGCAAGGATTGTAGGTACAGAGTCTCGATTCCACCTGCTTTGGTAGGACAGGGTGAGCACCAATAACCCAATAGTATAATGTCGAAACAGAGATGACTAGGAAGTCACCCCATCCCATATTGTCAACCATCCTGATTGAATGGTATCGTGTGTCGTTGGTTGTTATTTTAGTAATTTATGACTATGTTTTGTGAAGTGTCTTGTTCATATGTATTTTACTTCGGTATTTTATAAGTTGTGATTTATTTAATTAAATGGTAGTAATAATTGTTTATTATAATGTTAGATTAATTTGTATGTAAATATTTAAATGTTTTATCTATTTTAAAATGTCATATGTTTTATTAAATACTAATTAAATAGTAAATTGTGTTTTGTTATTTTAATTAATTATCTTGTTGAGGATAATTATTAAAATAAATTATTTAAATAAATTAAATAATGTTCTTTGCAAGTAAAGTTGTAAAAATGGAAATTAAAACAAAAAGTATTGAAGAATAGAAAAATAAATAAATAAAAGAATAGAAAAAGATGAAAGAACAAATGAGATTTGAGAGTTGACTGAAAAGCTTATTTTTAAAGAAATAATTTCTTTTATTTTGGATTTTTTTAGAGCTTTTGGAAGAAAATGGTAATATCTGTTATTTAATTGAAATTAGAGAGGGTTTTTCAGACACATAGGATTATTGAGAGAGAAGTTGCAAAAAATTATTGTTCTGTATTGTTGAATCTTCTGAAGTTTCGGCAAAGATATTTTCATTCTTTTGTTTGAAATATGTTGGAGAGAGTTTTCTGAATAAAGGATTGGATTCGAATTCAAGCACGGTATTCTGGAGGGGAGATTTCGAAGCAAGAACAAGAAGCTCTTCATAGAGGACATTAGGATCAAACAAGCTTCATCAGACTCTCAAATAAGCACAGGACTCCAGGTTTTATCTACTTCCTCTCTGGTCTTCTGATTTAAAGAAAACAGAAAAATAATTAGATTATTTGGTGAAAGAAAAATGAAACCTTTGAAAAGAGAAATTATTGAATAGTGAAAATTACTAAAGAAATTAAAAAGATTGTCTATGAAAATTGCTCTATGAATATTCTTTTAATTTGGCTGTGAGAAAGTAATGTTGAGCTTGTGAAAATAAACTATATGCCTTTAAATTGATTCTGTTTTGTTTTAAAAATAAAAATACAGTTTTCTTTGAGATCAATTTATTTTGGGGATTATGAAGGATATCTTATATATATATATATATATATATATATATATATATATATATATATATATATATATATATATATATATATATATATATAAGTATATTTTCATTTTGTCCTTCTGTCTTTGTATACCTGAAACTGGATTATTGCTTCATATAGAAATATATAAATTATATATATATATATATACACACAAATTTCATGTGTGTATATATATATATATACATATATATATAATATATATATATGAATTTTTATTTTATTTTCACATTCAAATTTATTTGAAAGTCTAAAAGTAAAAATCGAATTTGGGTTGAATCAGCTGTCGGATTCCATGCCTGTAAGTGGACAAAAGTTATTTTGTATATATATAAAAAAAAATGTTTGTTTGGGGATTCGGGAGAGGGACGGTCGTAGTCGTACCCCCTCCCTACACCCCCTGCTGCACCGGTACTACGCACAACAGTCAATAAGACTGCTACGGGCAGTCCTTAAGGCCATCAGCCTTTGTTTTAATTGTTGAGTTTTTTTGTTTATATATATATATATAGTGTGTATAGTTATTTTATTAAAAATGATAATTATTTTTCATTTTATTTAAAATATTAATTTTAGTTATTTTATTTAATATGTTAATTAATGTTTATATATATAGGACATTATTTCATCATTTATTATATTAGATAAATAATTTTTAAACAAAAATTAGTTTTACCCCTAGTTGTATATGTACTTAGACTCTTGTAGAGTGGGATATACTTTCTTAGATTTGGAAATTTTAATTTTAATTTTTTTGTAATGATCAGAATATTGGGAAAATTAATTTAATTGGTTAGCTGGGAATGAGTTAAATTTAATGGTGCAATATTGCAAAATAAATTTGAGTTTTCTTTCCTGTTATAGTTATTGTTTAGTGATGTCCATGTGGGAACCCTATTGTCTTACAAACCCTTGTTCCAGAGGCATGTCTTATATCCTTGGTTGTTTGTTCTTGTTCTATTGTACTTGAAATGTTTCCTGATTTTTGTACTACTATGTTTAGGAAGGGTTGTACAAAATTGTTGAGATTTTTGGTTATGAGTTATCGCAAGATGGGTAATGCCTCGCATGTTCTTGTTTTGAGTTTTATGCTTGATATGTTATAGTACAATCCCTTTCCTAGTTTTGATTTATATTAGGGGTCTTAGGGAGAGTGACTCTTTGTGGGTGTTGGTGCCTCAAAAGGAGGAAGAGCTCAGGATAACCAACATAAGAGTAGTAAAATAAGTGATAACCTAAAAATAAAATTTAGGGGGATGGGTAGTAAAACACACAAGATAATAAACTTTGGATTGCTCATCTATGCATTAGGGCTATCATATACTAATGATAGATTGAGAAGGACATGGTTGGAAAATTTGTAATCTCGTCTTCATGAGAGGTTATCGACTCCACATGAGCTACCCTTTGGTGTCAGTGCTTTAAGTAGGAGGAAGAGCCAGGAGATCCATAGATGGGTGTTGGCGCCTCAAGTTGGAGGAAGGGCCAGAAGATCCCATAAGAGCTATGTGATGACACTCTCAACTAGACACCCGTTTGCTTTGTTGCTTATTGCCTTTGGAAATGTATTTTGGATGTTGTATCAATTCTTCTGGATTTGTACTCTTATTGTTGATTCAGATTCTTCTGAAAGTGATTTATGAATGTTCTTTGGTGACTTGTTTTATTGTTATTGCTTGGGTTAATTGTGATGAGTTTCATAGCTTTATCTTATTATGTTAACTCGTGAATGTTGTTGATTATGTCATTGTAATCTCTGTGTTTGTATTTGAGGTTGTACTTTATTGTTCTCTTGTAGTCAGTTTTGACATTCATGGTCGGGATCTCTTCCTTGTCACCTCTGAGCACAGGGGGTGAGTTATTTATAATTCACATGGTTGGGTGGAACATGCTCCACACCCGTTGGGTTCCCCATCAGCATCCTCTATTCGCAACATTCCTTTAGTTGGAGGTTGTTCCAGTGGATCACTTGTAATTTGGATATTATTATACTTTGTATCATCCCACATGTATGGGAAATGTATTGTAACTTATTATTGAGAACATGTAATCCTATGTTTAAACAATGATGTAATAGTTAGGATCCTTTGTAACATTATTGTAAATGATTCTATATGATTGTAATATGGGATGTAGTGATACTTTCACTCTTGGTTTATGGATGTAATTTTATTAATGATTATTGTAATATAATTGGTTAAGTTGTTTAATAATTATCTTTTACTTTTGTTATTAGTTGTGTTGCGATGTGACCTCGCGTGCCCTAGAGAATGTAACATTAAGTTGTTAATGTGCAATGTAAATGTAATTAATGTTAAATTGCATGTTTACTTTATGTTTTTAAAAAAAAAAATTGTTTGCAATGTTTGTTCTCTGGGGTTTGCATGATGGGTGTTACACTACAACTTTGGAATCCTAAAGGTCAAGATAAGCCCAAGGGACTATCAACCTAGAATTACATGAGTAAACTTGTTATTCAAGAATTGACAATTAAATAGAAATTTATAAGGGGGGATGTATTTTCTTCTCTTTATTCTCCACTACACCTAGTAGGGTGATCTTTGAGGTTAATTATAGGATAATTAAAGAGAAATAAAATAACATGTTATGCATACAGTGGACCCTACCCTGTGCATATGAAAGTAATTATAATTTTTCATTAAAATTTTAGCATGCTTACATACCAATATTAAGACCTATAAACCTTTTTTGATTAGATTACACAAATCATGCATACAACAAAGATGTAGGCATATTTTTCTGCCCAATAATGTTTGCAATTCAAAAGAATACTTTAGATATGTGACTATAAATAAAAGGAACAAAACACAACCCTCTTATAATTTTTCTCACATTGACAATCATATGATATCATATGGTGAATAAGAAATGGGTGTGTGTAGTTGAAAGAACCACTATGACAAGTCTAATGAGAAAGAATGTATATTTTTTTAATTTTTAGCCGATAGGCTATTTCTATCAACTTTGCTCAGAATTTTTGTTAGCCTCGCCTTTTTTGAGACTTCTAGTGGTCAGGAAAAAGGTGGAAAATGGGTTATAACTTTGGTCGAAATTTTCATCAGCCTCCTAGATTTTTGGCCTTTCGATGGCCATGAAAAAGATGGCTGAGGCGGTTGTTGGATGCTTTGGGAATAGGGTGGCATTTGTCAAGCCACGTGGATAGAGAAGGTTATGGAAAATAAACATTGGTTCACATCAACATGAATTGTTTTATTTTGTGCGTGTACTGGGGATGGTCATAATAACAGTTGTCCTTTAACACCTCGGGGAACAAAATGATTGTCTGGGAAATTTTCAATAAGAAATTGTTTGGTGTTGTTATGTTGTTGTACCTGATATGAGAGTCGTGAGCGATGAGGGTAATATTTTGTGAGGGTGGAAGCTGGATTAAGCTTTGTGTAGCTTCTACAAAGGTGGGTGGAGGTTATTTTGTGTTTTTTGCATGGGCAGATGGTTAGAAATGCAAAAGAAAAGTGTCACCTATGATAATATTTTTCCCACTTTTGTCCAGGAAAGTTGGCGAGAAGAGGCATGCTTGAAGCAAGTGGAAAGAGGTGCATGTCAAAGAAACCCTTGCCGATATTGTTTGATTTGTGGTTCGCGGTCTATGCTAGGCTATATTTCTTGATTTTCCATAAGGTACTATTGATTGTTTCAAATATTTGGTCTGATTTATGGTTCACATTTTGTGTGTATATTTTTGCATTGATTTGATGTTGCAATTTTTTGTGGGTTTATGTTTATGGTTTTTGTTATCTACGCATGTTTGTAGCCTTGGAGAAACAAGGAAGCCTAGAGAAAGCTAGTGGAAATATGTTTGTTTTAAAAAAGTAGGAAGAGGTGCATATGGAAAAAAAAAAAATTCCATATTGTTTCATTTGATTTTCCATAAAGTACCATTGATTGCTTCTAATTTTCATAAGGGGCTATTAAGAAAAGACTATATTGTTTGTGAAAATTAGTATTGTTTGGTTTAAGGTTCGCATTTTGTGTTTATTATTTTGCATGGGTTTCTATCTGTCATTTTTTTGTTTTGTGGGTTTCTCCATCTGGGTTGGTCTTTAAACCAATATTGTTTGATTTATGGCTTTCGGTTTGTTGTTATGGTTGCAATGGAATAAAATAGTTAATCTTATACACTTTGTGTTAGCTTCCATTGGGCATTATCGGTTATAGTTTTGTTGCTTAAGCTATATTGTTTCATTTTGGAGGTGTTGTTGAAAAGGCTGTATTGTTTTGATTTTCGAGGAGATTGTGTTGAGAAAGGGGTATTTTTTGTATGAGTTTTCTACTACCAATTTTTGAAGGGTTTCTATTTAATGTTTGTTTTTTGTGGGTATGTTTGCAATGGAATAAATTTTTTGAGGTTGTGGAGTTTTTGTGGATTGTTATTGTATCTCTTGGGCTATATTGTGGCTTTTTGCATGTGGGTGGTTGTTGAAAGCAATGTTGTTTGATTTATGGCTTTCGGTTTCTAGTTATGGTTGGAACAAAATAAAATAATTAATGTTGTTGATTCTATGTTTGGTTACATTAGGTATTATTAATTATTTCTCTCTATTGTAGTCTATATTGGGTATATTTTAATATCAATATTTATGTGTAAGAATAAAGTTGTTAAGGTTATGGAGTTTTGGTTGATTCGTATTGTATGGCTTGGGCTATATTGTGGCTTTCTGCATCTAGATGGTTATTGAAACCAATGTTGTTTGATTTATGGATTTTGTTTTCTAGTTATGGTTGGAATAGAATAAAATAATTAATTTTGTTGATTCTATGTTTGGTTACATTAGGTATTTTTCATTATTGTTCTCTTCCTTAGTCTATATTGGGTATATTTTAATATCAATATATATGTATATATATATATGTATGTATATATGTGTACATATATATATATATAATTTTTACATGGCTATCTTTTTATGGCTTGCATTTAGTGGATATATTGGAAACGGGGAAAAATTCTTGACCTTATGCAGTTTTTGTCGATTGTTACTATCTAGCTTAGCCTTTATTGTCTCATTTTTTATCAGGTTATGTTCAAAAGGCTATATTGTTTCAATTTTCAATAAGGTGTTGTTTATAGAAGAGAATATTATTTGTTAAAACAAATTATTTTTCATTTATGGATGTGTTATATGGGTCAATTTTCAATGGGTTTCTCTTTAATGTTTGTGTTTTGTGGGTATGGTTGCAACATGATAAAAGTGTTGAGGTTATGCATTTTTTGTCGATTGTTATTGTATAGCTCGGGCTATATTGTGGCTTTCTCCATCTAGGTCGTTCTTGAAACTGTAGACATGCAAAATTGGCATCATGCATTCCTCATATTTAATTAAATCATATTCACCCATCAATTAAATAAATCAAGTTTATTTGATTAATCTCCAAACGTTATCTCTTTAATTAAATAAATCATTTAATTTAATTATCTCCTAAAGTTTCTTCATTTAATTAAATGAAATGTATTTAATTAAATGGCTAATGTACATTATTTCCTCCCATTTGATTTAAAATCTAAATCAAATGTCATGTCAACTAATGTCTATCTAAATTTAATTAATTCATGATTAACTTCTAACACTAATCCTCTTTTCTCTAGCTTTTTCCACTTGCACAATAAATCATTTACTTTGATTTATTAATTGTTCTAATTTCCCTCAACATAGCATAAAAGGAGAATATTCTTCCAAATTGGAAAATCCCTCCAAATGGGATTTTTTCTTCTAACAAAGCATTTAACTCCTCTCTTACATGTCTCTGACTTGGCATTTAAGATCCTTTCTTCTCCGTCTAACAAGTCAACTTTCAAATTTGAAAAGCCACCTAATTTCATTTATCATGCACATTGACCAAAATGTGTCAACCTTAATCCTCTCACTTCTTGGCAAGTGGCATCTTTTCATTGGCTCAAGATTATTCCCACATTCATGCATTTTTCCTCTCCTCTCAATCTCACCTATAAATAAGAGGCTTTTCTTCTCATTTTGGATCCACAAGTTATGCATTTTGAATCTACACTCTTATGCATAAGTCAATTATTTTCACTTGAGCTAGCATTTTCATAGCATCTCCATCATTTGGTTTGTCAAATGGTTGGGAAAGGGCCACTTTTCATATGAAAGTACCACCAATCCACTATGAAATAGGTATGCATTATGCTTCTTTAAGCTTTCAATTAGTCTATGTTGTTATTTTATTTACATTATGAGGCATGATGAATTATTTCATAGGAGCACTATTATGTTTGTATAGTTTGAACTAACCCATGCTAATGAGTGTTGAAGTTTAAGTTGCTTGTAGATTTGTGGTTCTTACATATGGCACTAGAAGAAGGGTACCTTATTTTTGTTAGGGGAACTTGCTTGTAATATGATTTTGTTTATTTCTAGCCTTTGACATGTCGTTTCTCTGATTGTATGCATTTGTAGATACTTTTGATTCTCGAAATTCTTATCTTTAGCTTTTTCTTTTTGGGGGAAATGTCCAACGATTGTTTTTTTAAGGAAAAGTTCAATAAAGTAGCTCAAAGCTTCCCTATGTGCTCACGTCTATCCGTTCAATAGTTCTTTTCAACTTTATTTAGTTTTTGGCATGTTGGGTTTTTACATTAAGTAAGAAATGACATGATTTATAAGCCAATAATTTCCATGTTGTTTAATAGAATGGATATTCTCCAATCTATCATATCTTTCACAGTAAACCCATCAAGAAGAAATTTCTTTTAAATTCAATCCCCACCGACGTGAATAGCCAGGACACTATGTCTACCACTCGCCCACAGCCGACAATACAAGGTAAAATCGCTATCTGCAATTGATTTTCTAATCTCCAGTATTCAATATAGAATTGTGTTGAGCCGAAGCATAGCTTATCTGGATGATTAAATAGACATGAAGTTGACGATTACGAAGTTTCTCCAAGTGTTGATAACTGCAGATTTATGCATTAAATAGGAGTGTGAAATCTTTGTATTTGCTCATATTTAAACATGCAAATCGAAGAGGGAAAAGACAACGCATAGGGGAACATGCCAACTAGAACCAAATGGATCATTTTTTATCTTCTCTATCTGTTGTTTTTAAAGTCGTCGTTTCTAGGCTGAAAATTTTATTTTTATAAATGCATTGAATTTAATTGTTTGTGTATTGTTTTCTATCAAGACAAAGCATACTAGTACACAGATCCAGAGAGTCCGACAACAACAATCATGTTTCTTGGGAAAACTTTTCGATCTTAGGTTGAGCTCAGGCTACTCTTTGATGATGGCGTACATTCTTACCAAGGAAGGACTTTATGGCATTTGACTAAGAATTTGGTGACAAAGAACTCTGCACCAAGATAAATATGCAGGTCACAGCCTCATTAAGGCGATTTGGGAGTACAACAAATATACATCTCAGGTGTGCTCCCATTGGCCAGTTACTACAGTAAGGGTGGTCAATGGCATTCGATGGTTGAAAGTGTGGCGCACGAATAATGCATCATAATTTTTATTTCTTTCCTTATTACATCTTATTTTGTTTGGTATGAATCCAATGTTTTTGACATAATTTCACAATAGTCTGAAGGTGGTCCATGACAATGACATCACATACATTACTTTATTTTCCCTCAAAAGAAGAAAATTTTGTACACCCAACAATCACTAAGTAGTTTTACTCTTATGTACGCATATCACCGACTGTCTGATTTTAAAAAGCATATCACCTGTATTTGGAGTCGTGGTCATTGAATACTATTTGTAGTAATTCACAGTCGTGTGTATATCAGGCGTCAAACTAACTTGCTCCTTCGGGTAGTCAAAATAACTTGATACAAGTTTCTTTCTCCTACAAATATCTACTTGAAATAAAAAATTCATGTCATTTTCAATTTGCAATAGCAGTAGATTGTCAAGTGAAAAGGAGCATAACAAAAAACTAGATTTCAATTTTTATTTTTATTTTTTTAATCTTCGGCTATTTGTACAAAGTGGACCTCTTGAAAATCTCTGATTGGGTTTTACTTATTGTCTTCCCATTATACACCTACTATTGTAACTTGAGGAAAAATTGTGTTTTGATTCACTTTCAATTGTTTGAGCCTCCCAACCTCATTAATGAGGGGAAAGTGAGCATTTAAAGTTTGTTCCAAGTTGGAGCTTTTTTTTTATTATTATCATGTCTTAATTTATACATTAAAACTAAATAATTTGCATGTCTTTAGCTATTGTTCAAGATACAATCATCATATCACATGTAACCAATGCACTTGACATATGATCATTTTTTTCAAAAAGTCTAAATAACTTTCAGCTTATGTTTAAATCATTGATGTATATGAGATTTGGTGGGTTACCTTATTTCTAATAACTTTGTATTGTATGTAGGTTGACATTGGAATTGGACATGGAACTTAAGCGAAAGAAAGCAATCTTGGAGTTGAAAAGAATTGAACATTAAATTTGAAGTTGACGAAGAATTTTTAAATGCTCAGGGCTTTCATTTTATACTTTAATTTTCTGTTTTAGATCAAATCCCATCTTTTTGGATTCTAAAAAGAACATTAGAAAATCTTTCTTTTTTGCTACAAAGGGTTAATAAGAACCTTAAGCAAAATCACTAGAACATGCTAAAGCCAAGCGGCTTCCAACCGATATATAATTGTGGGTACTTGAGGAAAGTCAATTATCACAAGGATTATTTTGATGAGAAGGGCAGTAATGGTCTCTTGCCGCATGGATCGTCTCCCACAAACGGAATGCACGCACTAAAATACTTGTTTTGAAGCCGTCCCATACTTTTACAACTTTTAGTAGAAATGGAGAGTATGCCATGGGAGATTCATGGGTTCTAATGCTTGGATGACCCGAGAAGCGAGTGCACTATAAGGGGGAGCCTGTGTGGTCAAGCATCTAACCATGCGCTAAAAGTAGGCCTAGTTGGACTTGTCCAAGTAGGGATTCAACAAATACAGTCTTTTATAGCCATAGGGTTGTGCATGTTCTTGGAAACAAAATACTTTGCTTGATCATAAACATTCGGAAACAAACATTCAACATTATTATCAAATTTCAAACCATTTAGGAAGCAAATATCTTGGACAAAATTTAAGTTCTATTGATTTCCATTGGGATTCTATCCTTAGAGGTTTCTAAGCACTTAAATTTATATCTCAATTTGCTTGCTAAAGTCAACAATAGGAAAAAATTTCCTTGATTTCTTTGATTTCCACACAATACACTTTGTAGGATGATAAGAAGTTAGGACATTGGATGTTTAGTTTGAAAATCTAATCAAAAGTGTGTTTGTGGTCAAAATAAATCATTAAGCAAAGCTAAAAATAATTGAATCCCACACTTGTGTTTCAAATGATTTCACGCAAAATAAAAATCCGAAAACCAAAGTCAAAAGATCTTAGTCCAAAAGCTCATCAAAATCCTCTCTCAACGCTCTACGAATTTAAGACAAAGATTTATTTTCAACTTTTAGAGAAGAGCTTCAAGAAATAATCCCAATTTGTACTCATTTTATTATTGTCAGAATTTGAGACTTTTTCAACAATTTGTGCATCTTGTTTAGAGTAAAGCGTGTTCTTCAAAACTGAGGTCTTATGAACAAAGAGTCTTATTAGGTAAACATAGGATCAAAGTCAACCGTCATCCACCTTTCAAACATCAAACCAAAATAATCTCACCAACAACACTTGAAAATCTTCAAACCATCCTTTATGCTAGAATTTTTGGCTAGTCCATGAATCAAAATCCTTGAATCAAATTCCTTGAATAAAAACATCAAAACATTTTGTTGGGCTAAGTATGTGTAGATATATCCTTCTCCATATGCTTAGTTTATTTATCATCAAATCATCTTGTTTTGTTAGGTGTGGGTTGATACATTCTTCTCCCTACACTTAGTCAAACTATCATCTTGTGAGCAATATTATCCCATAGATAACATCCAACATCTTGGGATCTATTTGTTCATTATCCAAAATCAAAACAATCTAAAACCAAGTCAAGGTCAAAATCAAATCCGAGAATCTAAGAATCAAATCAAATAAAAATCCAAAATCCAAGAAAGTCCCAAAAGTCTAGCATCTCCCTCAATATCTTCTAAGAGTTTAAATCATCCATATCATCCACCTTTCACACATTTCACCATTGATCCTTAATCATCCTAGAGATTCTCTTTTTAAGCCTAAAGTTAGATCAATCTAAAGAATTAGAGATTCATCTCCCACATTCTTGAAAATTTATCCCTATTTTATGGTTCAAACTAGATATCAACACAAGAAGAGCATGGGAACCAACAAAGAAACATCAACTTCCAGTGATTTGAGTAAAACCACCACTAAAATAAATCCCATTGGGTCTAGTAATCTCACGATCAATCTTCCTCCATTTTCACAAGAGCATCAAGAGGAAGGTTTCCAAGTGGAGGATGTCACCAACAATGTGCTAGGGATGACACAAGATGAGATCATTGAAATGGTTCAAAATCCTGAAACACACAAAATCGTTGATGTCAGGATGAAACTCAATCTATCACAATACTTGCTTGAATTAGCAAAACAAGGGGCTAAACTCCCTTCCAATTTCGACGTGAGCTCTATAGTGGAACAACCTCTTGGGGCCATGCCCCCAATTTCATCGACACTCCAAATCTCATCCACACCTCCATTCCAAAAAATCAGCCATAGTATACCCAAAATCACAACATCCATTGCTCCAACTTAACCTATTGTGAACAAGAGGAGCTCATTTCTTAATGCACTATGAACACACCCCCTTGTGAAAAACCAGGATTTAGATGCAAACACGATATTTGGTCAATCTATCCCACAAAATCCATTACAACCATATGTTTCACTCACCTTCGAGGATCCAAATGACCCATCATCACCTTTTCACACAACACCGACATACCCATTAAATACCCAAACCTCTCTCCCCATGACTTCGCAAGGAGGGGGTGGGCTATTTGGACCATGGGGCATCTTCGAACCCTCTTCATCATCGTCATTTGATCAAGGAAACATACCACCTATCTTCCCACCACTTCCACCTTTACCATTAACATCTGCATCACCCCTCGATTTAAGGTTACCTTCCTTACCACTGCTCAATCAAAATCAAAACAATCCCCCAATCATGAATCAAGTCATCACATCAAATCCTTTGAACATGCCATCGATATCACAACAACAAATGGAAACCATTCAAACAACCCAAAAAATCATCACCCCATCAACCACACCCCAAATGTCTACAATGGTAGTCTCTCAAGTACCGAACACATCAATTTCCACGTTCACTGCACAAATCCCCATCATCAATACAATGGTGCCTCTCATCAGAACAGTGAACACCATTCCAAATCCACCTCCACCATCACCACCAAGAACAATCATCACTAATCAATATAGCATCATGGTGCAAGCAGCACAACAGGCATATCAAAAAGCACTTTACTAATTCCAAGATCAACAAGCATAAAACTCGCAAGTTGTACTACAAGTTGCTCAGCAAGCACAAGCTGCTCAAGCAGCTCAAGCCACACAAGAAGCACAATAAGCACAACAAGCATAGTAGGTTGCTCAAGATCAAGCCCTACTACAACAACAACAAGCCACCCAAGCTACACAAGTAACACAAGCCACTTATGCCATTCAAGAAGTGCAACAAGCCCACCATGCACAAGCTCAAGCCCAATACCAAGCTTAGCAAATGCAAGCGCAAGCTCAATAATAGGAACAACTGCAAGTAGCCCGACAACAAGCATATCAGTAATCCTTGCAGTATTATCAAGCACAACAAGAAGCAACATTACTAGCCCTACAAAAAGCTCAACAACATGAATTTTTAGCACAACAACAGGGCCAACAACAAGCGTTGTTGGTAACAAAATAGTTACAAGAATACTTGGCTTAGAAAAATGTGAAAGCACCATCCAGCAACATACCAACCAATCCACCCATCCCTACAACAATTGAACCACCGCAGAACACCTTAATCCCACCCCTTGATCTATAAGATGACGTAACAACACAAATCAAGTTGCTCTCGCAACAAGTGCTTGATCTTCAATCAGGGAAAACCACAAAGACACCCAACAACTTATGTCCCTATCCATTTGACAGGAGTCTTGCAATGAAACTGTTGGAGTTAAAATGACACTGAGAGGGGGGAGTGAATCAGTGTCTTATCAGATTTGACTAATTTTCATCAAATTCAAAAATCATAGCTCAGATTTAATCTCAATATACTCTGATTAATGCATTCATGAGTTGAATGTAATCATTCATAAATAGAATAGAGAAATATAATAACCAAACAGTGAACTGAAATAATCAACAACACAGTAAATCAAAGGGAACTCAAAAGAACAAGAAGACTCAAGATTTTACCGAGTGGAAAACCCTCCTGGGGTATAAAAACCACTCCCTGAATGCCTCCCAGGCTTAATCTTTTAAACAAAAGTTCACAATGCTTTATAGGTTGATTTTTGAGCACCCACTCAAGGAGCACTAGCCCCTCATTTTGAGACACCCATCTCAAGGAGTAGCAACCCCTCAAATTATGTTTTGAACAATAATAATGACTCAGAGGATTTCTCTATTTTCATTTAAGCACATATCTTTCTGCAGAGTTCATTCATACATTTCCATATAGAAAAGGAATGATACTCTTAGAATTACAATCAACAACCCTTATAGATTTTAACACTGGTATTTATTTACATTTCAAGTATGTCAGTTGTGCAGAAATCTTCAAAAACTTTTTTCACCAAATCTTTAGATTCTCTTGCTGATTTTTGAATATAAAGTTGAATACTGACAGACTGTCGATGATGATTAAAAATCAATAGTAAAACTTATCCAAAGACCTGCAAATCATCCAAAAAATGCAACAGCTCAAAAAGAAACTCAATGTATATTCTATTATGTAACCATTCTGAGATTTGATGCCAATCCACAAAGACGACCACTGAGTTTTGAGTCTTTGTAACAATTCGCTGAGACAAGCAGATGGTTCTATCGAAGAAAATTTATCACATAGTCAGTCATCCCCATAGATATCGCTAAGACTCTGTGAAGTCGGTAAGACATCTCACAGCCTATAAAGTATTATATCAAAATGTTTATCTTTACGAGCTTTCACTGAGACATAAGGATATCTCTCATCGATGTTCTTTTGTTTCATTCACAGTCACTGTGACTTATCACTCTTAGGGAGACCTCTCATAGAGCACACTAAGTCACACCAAAAGCCCTTTTTACTCTTGAGAGTCGCTGTAACCTCCAACTTTCAGGAAGATGTTTGATAGAATACATTAAGTTTCATCAAAAGACTTTATCCACTATGAGTCGCTAAGACTTTACCGTCCTTTTGTCGAAAGCCTTTCATTCACTATCGCTGTGACCAAATGATATCGAAGGGACCTTATGTAGACTTCATAATGTTTTTCCAAGAGTCACTTTGATACACATTGTTGCCATGACAATTCAAAACCTATGCCGAAGGCCTTTTCCATTCCAAGTTGCCAAGACAGTATCAATCTCACACCGATGAGCCTTTGATAGAAATCCCTTGTGATGTCGCTGTAAGATAGTGTTTCTCTCACCGATGCACCCTTCTATCTTATGAGGGTCACTATAGCATACCAATGTTGGGGAGACCTCTCGACGATAGCTTGAGTCATACCTAAACATCTTCATTTACTCGAAGTCGCTGAGACAGTTCAAAACTTATGCCGAAGGCAACTGCATTGCTAGACATTCCTCTTAATTATCGCTGTGACATTCTCTCTCGAGGAGACATCTTGTAGATCATTTTAGTCATACTGAAACACCCTAAAATCACACCTATTCGTTGAGACTTCCAGAAATTCCTACCGAAGGCAATTTTCCAACGGCAGTTGATGTGACATTGCACATTCACTGTGACATTTCAGCGAAGCCACAACCTTTGCTAACAAGATCATCCTTAGTTGCCGAAACCATGTGAATGTCTCACCGATAAACATCCACATGCACTAGTCGGGGAGACAATATGTCTTCGCTAAGACCTCAGCCCGATGGCCAAACACATGCCGATATGCTTGTTCTGAAGCGAGTCGGTGTGACATTGCATGTTCGATGAAACATTGCACTGAAGAAGATTTATTTTGCCAATAGATAACACTTTTCTATCGCCGAAACCAAAGACAAGACTTTCCGAAATAACCTTTCTTGTGTTGGTCGCCAAGAAAACGGGAATGTCATGCCGAAAGTAGCCTGTATGATTAATTCAATCGCCATGACATCTGAAATGTCCTGCCGATAGGCAGCTCATACATTTCAAAGTGGATTGGGGAGACACTGCCATTTTCACTCCAATATGAGTAATCCCGAAAGAGAAACATCCAAAACCTGTGATGTGCAAGGAGAACCATCCTAAGACAAATTATCAATGAGAACAAAGTGAAAGATATTTTTTCATCAGGGACAAACTATAAACACAACTGAATTCAACAAACTCCCCCTTTTTCCTTGATGGAAAAACACCAAAGACACTCCCCCTTTTTTCCTCAAGGAAAAGAATAGATGAACACAACTGAGAAGCCAATAAAAATACCATGAGAAATAGCTACAAAAAAAAATAACAGTGCAGCAACCAAGAATGTAGGAGTTAAAATATATAACATGCTCCCCCTAAGCCAATGCTAGTAAAATCAGAGAAGTAAAGATTGAGAGATAACTCCCAATCAAAGTCTCAACCTTTCAAATAACTCTTTAGCTAAGGGCTTAGTAAAAATATTAGCCACCTGATCTTGAGATCCAACAAACTGTAAGTAGACTTCATTAGCCAAAACCTGTTCTCAAAGAAAATGAAACTTGATAGCAATATGTTTTGTTCAAGAGTGCATAATAGGATTTTTTGAGATGTTTATCACACTTGTGTTGTCACAGAGAATAGAAATAGGTTTAGGAACTTCAATACCCATATCAGATAGAGTTTGACTCATCCAAAGAACTTGAGTACAACATGAAGTGGCAGCAATGTATTCTACTTCTGCAGTAGAGAGAGAAATGGATTCTTGTTTCTTGTTGTGCCATGCCACTAAACGATCACCAAGAAAGAATGCAGCACCACTGGTGATTTTCCTATCATCCAAACAACCAGCCCAGTTAGCATTAGTATATGCAATCAATGAAAAATCAGTGCTTCTAGGATACCAAAGGCCATAATTAAGAGTGCCCTGAATATATTTAAAAATCCTTTTAACAGTAGTGACATGGGATTATTTAGGTGATGCCTGAAACCATGCAACAGTGCAAACTGCCTGCATAATGTCAGGTCTAGAAGCAGTTAAATATAAGAGACTGCCAATCATTGATCTATATTCAATTTGATTTGTATCAGGGGAATCATCAACCTTAGTAAGTTTGCATCAAGTAAGCATTGGAGTGCTAACTTGATGGCATTCATCCATCTAAAATTTCTTAAGCATCTCTCTAGCATACTTGGTTTGATAAGGAAATATTCCATTTTTATGATGAGAGATTTGAATACCCAAGAATAAATTTAATTCTCCTAATAATGACATTTGAAATTTAGATTCCATTAGCTGAGGGAATTTTTTACTCAATGTAACATTGTTGCAACCAAAGATAGTGTCATCAACGTATATTTCAACAACCAGAATATCAGAACCTTCAGTTTGAACATAAAAATTTCTATCTACACCTCCTCTAACAAAACCATTTGAAAGCAAATGACTGTCAAGCCTAGAGTACCAAGCTATAGGTGCTTGTTTTAAACCATAGAGGGCCTTTTTCAATTTGTAAACATGATCAGGCTTATCTTTGCACATAAATCCTTCAGGCTGTTCAACATAGACCTCTTCATCTAAATAGCCATTTAAAAAAGTAGTTTTGACATCCATTTGATAAACAGTAAAGTCTTTATAAATAGAATAAGCCAAGAATATTCCGATAGATTCTAATCTAGCAACGGGTGCAAAGGTTTCACCAAAATCAATACCTTCTTATAGAGCATAGCCTTTGCAGAAAAATCTTGCTTTGTTGCAAATGACATTACCATTTTCATCAAGTTTGTTTCTGTATATCCATTTTCCTCCAATGACATTCTTTTCATCTGGTCTTGGGACTAACTCCCAAGTCTGATTTTTCTCAATTTGATCAATTTCTTCCTGCATAGCATGAAGCCAACATGAGTCTGTGAGAGATTCATTAAAATTTTTAGGCTCAAACTGAGTAACTAGACAGAAAGCTATTTGTGCCTTTTCATCAGATTTTGCAGCCTTTCTTCTAGTTTGAACTCTTCAATTTTTATCCCCAATAATCTGATCTTTGGGGTGATATTTAGTTAGAGCTTTTGATGCAACCTTTTTAGGACTTGCTGTTTCATTTCTAGGGCTTGCTGACTCAATTCCTTCTAAAATTATTTCTAGTTCAAGTTCTTCTTCCTCATTATCCTGCAAAGATTCAACATACAAATGTGATCTCTCATCAAATTTTACATTAACAACTTCAACAATCTTGTTAAGCCTTTTGTTAAGGCATTTATAAGCTTTTCTGTGAGTTAAGTATCCCAAAAAGATACCCTCATCACTCTTTGATTGAAAACTCCCAAGGTTATCATCATCCTTTTTGATAAAACACTTACTTCCAAAAATTTTAAAGTATTTGACAGAAGTAGTTCTTCCATACCACAGTTCATAAGGAGTGTGCTTAGATTTCACTCTAATCTGCACTCTATTCAAAATGTATATAGCTGTATGAACAACTTCTTTCCAGTACATATCAGACAACTTAGCTTCATCTAACATTATTCTAGCCATTTCTTTTATAGTTTTGTTTTTTATGTTCAACTACCCTGTTTTGTTGAGGCATTTTTGTTGCATCATATTGTCTTTTAATGCCGTGTTGTTCACAATAATCAATAAACTCTTGAGAAGTGAACTCACCTCCTTTGTCATATAGCAGACGTTTAAGTTTCAAATCAGATTCCTTCTCAACCAATTTATGAAATATTCTAAACCTTTCAAATGCTTCTGATTTGTGCTTAAGAAATGTGACCCAAACCATTCTAGTATAATCATCCACAAATAGCATAAAGTACCTTTCACCATTAATAGACCTTGTTCTGGTTGGTCCACATAAATCAATGTGCACAAGTTGTAAAGGTTTTCAAGAAGAATGTTCTTTTGTTTTGAAGCTGATTTTAGTTTGTTTACCACTTAGACATTCTTTGCACACATAATTTTTTAGCTTGTTAAGTATTGGTAAACCTCTAACATTCTGATTCTTACTTATTCTAACTAGATTTTCCAAGTTTATGTGTCCTAATCTTTTATGCCATAACCAACTTTCTTCAATTTGGCTCATTAAACATATACCTCGATTATTGTCATTGCTTGATTATCGAGAAGATTGTACACATTTCCTTTTGTCCTCCTTCCAGCTGCAATAGCCTTTCCAAGCTTGTTTTTAATCTCACATCCCTACAAAGTGAAAAGAACATGATAACCATTGTCACAGATTTCACTAACACTTACAAGATTGTTCTTGAGACCTTCCACATAGTACACATTTTAGATAGGAGTTTCTTCATTCAGAAGAAGTGAACCTCTACCTTTAATTTGAATACCAGAGTTATCACCAAACTTAACATACCCACCTACATAATCTTCAAGATTTACAAAATTATCCTTGTCACCAGTCATATGGTTAGGACATCCACTGTCCAGGACCCATAAGTATTTTTTCTTGGAATGAAAAGCTATTTTAACCAACATATTTTGCTCAATGTTGTTGATAGTCTTAGGTTTCCAAACCTTTTTAAATTTCTGTTGTTTAGATTTCAGATCAGTTCTACACTGCTTGACATAATGTCCCAAAGCCTTGCATTTAAAACATCTAATTTGTCTAACAAAACCATAGTGTTTCCTAAGACCAAACCTGGGTATTCTAGGATTCATAAGTCTGCAAGTTCTCACCTTATGGCCAAAATTGTTGCAGAAAAAACAATAACCATAGAAGAAAGGATTGACTTTGTATGAAGATCTATTACCTCTTAAAGACTGAACATGATCCTTACCAAATTCTTAGTGATTTGAATGAGAACCTTTGACTTCAAAAGAGGGGTTTTTTTTTGCATGGTCAAATGAGCATTCACCCTTTTCAAAACCAACACCAGTTCTATCTTTGTACATCTTCTGCTTGCTGAGCATCTCATTCGGTTTTAGAGTGCTTTCATATTTTTCAATTTCCTTCCTAAGACAGACTACTTCTTGTTCTAGTTTTTGAATTTCTTGATCTTTGTAGCTTACAGTCTCTCGAAGACAGTCTTCAACTCTTTTAGCTTCTTCAAGCTGAGTTTTTAGAGAGATCATTTCTTGATCTGGTTTGTGTTCTTGAGCAAGGACTTTTTTTTTGACTTCTTGTAAAGCACATTTCAACTCACTTTCAAGATCTACTACACCTTCTTCAATGTCAAAGGTGTTAGAATAATTCTGCTAAGTAGTTTCAGCCATGAACAAAGTTTCATCTTATTCAGCTAGTGAATCTTTAGAAGATTCATCCTTACTAAATAGACTTTTCTCCTTTTTGAAATTGAAGTTTCATTTAGGTTTGAAGGCCTTCTTCATAGGAAATTTTTGCAGTTGTCTCGTTGTCACATATTTGATCATCATAGGGACACTTTGTAGCAAAGTGTCCTATTTTGCCACAGTTAAAACATTTAAAGGGAAGTTTTCCCTTATATTTTCATGATCCCTTTTTAAATCTTCTAACAAAATGGGATTGTTTAGAATTAGACAACTCCGATTCACTGAATTTGACTTTTTCTTTCTTTTCAATGTTAAAGGCAGTTTCTTTACCTGTTGAATTATTTTTGCTAGTTCTCATTTCATAGGCAGTAAGTATTCCTTGTAGGCTATCTAAGGTAAGCTTGTCAAAGTGTTTCTTTTCTTCTAGGGCTGAAACCTTAGATTCAAATTTGGATGGTAAGGTTCTAACAACCTTTGTGACCACATAAAATTCATTAACCTCTTGACCTATACCTTTTATTGAATTGAGAACTTCATCTACTCTTAGGAAATATTCAACCACTTTTTCATCATCCTTCATTTTCAACTCCTCAAACTGATGTTTGAGTGTAATGATTTTTGATAGTTTGACTTTCTCATTCCCTTGATATATAGTTTCAATTTTTTCCCAGATTTCATGAGAAGATTTGCAATGCATGACTTTAATGAACACATCTTTAGTTAACCAACACAAGAGGGCATGCTTAGCTCTAACATTTGTTTCATACTTCTTCTTTTTAGTAGCATCAGTGGGAATAGTGGCTGGTACATTGTAATCTTCTAAAATAATGCACCAAACATCAACATCAAAAGAAACAAGAAAAGCTTGCATTCTGATTTTCTAGAACACATAATCAATTCCATCAAATAATGGAGCTCTGGATACAGAGGCACTATCTTGAGAATGTGCCATTAAAAACAAACTCCAAGACCAAGATCAATCCAAGGTGATTAAAAACTATCAGAGGACCCTAGGCTCTGATACCAATTGTTGGAGTTAAAATGACACTGAGAGGGGGGGTGAATCAGTGTCTTATCAGATTTGACTAATTTTCATCAAATTCAAAAATCATAGCTCAGATTTAATCTCAATATACTCTAATTAATACATTCATGAGTTGAATGTAATCATTCATAAACAGAATTGAGAACTTAGATAATAACCAAATAGTGAACTAAAATAATCAACAACACAGTAAAGCAAAGGGAGCTCAGAAGAACAAGAAGACTCAAGATTTTACCGAGTGGAAAACCCTCCTGGGGTATAAAAACCACTCCCTAAATGCCTTCTAGGCTTAATCTTTTAAACAAAAGTTCACAATGCTTTATAGGCTGATTTTTGAGCACCCACTCAAGGAGCACTAGCCTTTCATTTTGAGACACCCACCTCAATGAGTGCCAACCCCTCAAATTATGTTTTGAACAATAATAATGACTTAGAGGATTTCTTTGTTTTCAGTTAAGTATATATCTTTCTGCAGAGTTCATTCATACATTTCCATACAGAAAAGGAATGATACTCTCAGAATTACAATCAACAACCCTTACAGTTTTTAACATTGGTATTTATTTACATTTCAAGTATGTCAGTTGTGAAGAAATCTTCAAAAACTTTTTTCACTGGATCTTTAGATTCTCTTACTGATTTTTGAATATAAAGCTTAATACTGACAGACTGTTGATGATGATTAAAAATCAATAGTACTACTTTTCTAGAGAGCTGCAAATCATCCAAAAAATGTAACAGCTCAAAAAAAAACTCAATGTATATTTTGTTATGTAACCGTTTTGATATTTGATGCCAATCTACGAAGACAACCACTGAGTTTTGAGTCTTCGTAACAATTCACTGAGGCAAGCAAATAGTTCTGTTGAAGGTAATTTATAACACAGTTAGTCATCCCCATAGATATCCCTAAGACTCTGTGAATTCGGCGAGACATCTCACAGACTATAAACTCTTATATTGTAATTTTTATCTTTATGAGCTTTCGCTGAGACACAAGGATATCTCTCATCGATGTTCTTTTTTTTCATTCACAGTCACCGTGACTTATCACTCTTGGGGAGACCTCTTGTAGAGCACACTAAGTCACACCGAAAGCCCTTTTTACTCTTGAGAGTCACTGTAACCTTCAAATTTTGGGAAGACGTTTCATAGAATACATTAAGTTTCACTGAAAGACTTTATCCGCTCTGAGTCACTAAGAATTTACCATCCTTTCACCGAAAGCCTTTCATTCACTATCACTGTGACCAAACGATATCAGAGAGACCTCTTATAGACTTCATAATGTTTTTTCGAGAGTCACTTTGATACACATTGTCAGTATGACAATTCAAAACCTATGCTGAAGTCCTTTGCCATTTCCAAGTCGCCAAGATAGTATCAATCTCACATCGATAAGCCTTTGATAGAAATCCCTCAGTGTGATGTCACTCTAGCATAATGTTTCTCTCACCGATGCACCCTTCTATCTTATGAGGGTCGCTATAGCATACCAATGTCGGGGAGACCTCTCGATGACAGCTTGAGTCATACCGAAACATCTTCATTTACTCAGTCACTGAGACAGTTCAAAACTTATGTCGAAGGCAACTGCACCGCCAGACATTCCTCTTAATTATCGCTATGACATTCGCTCTTGGGGAGACATCTTGTATATCATTTCAATCATATAGAAACACCCCAAAATCACACTTGTTTGCTGAGACTTCTAGAAAGTCCTACTGAAGGAAATTGTCCAACAGCGGTCAGTGTGACATTGCACATTCACTATGACATTTCAGAAAAGCCACAACCTTTGCCGATAAGATCATCCTTAGTTGCCGAAACCGCGTGAATGTCTCACTGATAGACGTCCACATGCACTAGTTGAGGAGAGAATATGTCTTCGCTAAGACCTCAACCCGACGGCCAAACACATACCAATATGCTTGTTCTGAAGCGGGTCAATGTGACATTGCATGTTCAATGAAACATTGCACCGAAGATGATTTATTTTGCAGATAGATAACACTTTTCTGTCGCCGAAACCAAAGACAAGACTTGCCAAAATAACCTTTCTTGTGTCAGTTGCCAAGACAATAGGAATGTCACACCGAAATTAGCCTGTATGATAAATTCAATCACCATGACATCTGAAATGTCTTGTTGATAGGCAACTTAGACATTTCAAAGTGGATCGGGGAGACAGTTCCATTCTCACTCCAATAGGAGTAAGCCCGAAAGAGAAACATCCAAAATCTGTGATGTTCAAGGAGAACCATCTTGAGATAGATTATCGATGAGAACAAACTGAAAGAGATTTTGTCATCAAGGACAAACTGTAAACACAATTGAGATTCAACAACCACTCCCAAAGGGATTTCAAATCCCTAAATTTGATAAATATCGTGGGATAGGAAACCCTTAAGATCACATCAGGGAATTCCAAGCACATTTAATGGAAGTCACATATAACGATACATACCTGATGTGGCTATTTGCTAGAAGTTTGGTTGGCCACACCATGGAGTGGTTCTCCCACCTTCCTCCTCGCATCAAAAAGTTCCAATAGATAGTAAATGCATTCATAAAAAAATTACTCATTCAATATCAGATTGGATTTTAGTCTAGGGAACTATCAGTTCTTAAACAAGGTAAAAACAAATCATTTGCTTCATTCCTACAATGATGGCAATCCAAGGCCAATAGGAGCAAATGGGTCATGTTAGAAGAACAACAAGTTTGCACCATCATCTCCAATCTGGAAGGAACCTTGGCATTTCATCTCAAGGTGCAAGGTATCACCACATATGACCAATTGATCTCCAAAGTGGCCAACATTGAACAAGCTCATATTGCACAAGGAGGGACACCCGCATATCCTGAACAACAAAAAAATCACCCATCCACTAGCTATAACAACAAACCTCACACATGGGTGAAAAATAGAAAAATTACCAATGATGGTGTTTTTGACACCAAATTTGTCATCAACACTCCTCAAAAAAACAAACCAACACCCTAGCAACAATCCCAAAACAACAATTAGAATAATCATCAAGCTAACACTGTGACTCAATAGTCGAGCCATCAAACAATCCACAATGTGAACAGTCAAAGGGGCCACCTCAATGAAACAAAAAATCCCCCAAGAAAAGTACATATCCCTTGGGGAATGACCTGAATCCATCATGAAAAGTCTAGTAGAGGAAAAACTCATCACAATCCCCACCTATGACAACTATCAAAACCCCTTGGTAAAACGATCATGGTACAGTGAAAATCACCTTTGTGATTTCCACAAAATCAAGCGACACACAACTTCCAGTTGTATGAGGTTGAAAAACTTAGTTCAAGACCTCATTTATGATCAAATCATAAATGTGGAACAACCAGTAGGAAATCAAAATCTCAATATCTACATGAATTTGATGCCCAATCATAACAATAAAGGGAACAATAACAATGATAAGGGAAAGGGTGAATTCAAAAGTATGAATCATGTATATGACCATGTCGTCACATCCATAGATGAGTATTGCACTATTATCACCATCAAAGGAGCCCAAGTTGATTGTGGAGTCACCATAAGAGGCAAAAAAATTACCATCACAGGGTCATCTCAACCTCCTAGAGCACCCACTTTCAACCTGAGATTCATTCCTAGTGGCTGTAATTTCCTTGATCAATTGAAAAGAACCCTAGCTCAAATCTCCATCATGGAGTTATTCGAAGATATCATCAGCCCACAAAAAGTGAATCCTTTAGTCACAAAAGTGAAAAATTGAGAATAATCTCAAGGCCTTTGAGTGAAAAGCACACTGTGGCACTCTCTAACCCTAAAATAGTAAAAAAAAAGGATGTATCCAATAGTGAAAACCTCTTTGAGGCACCCAAGGATGAAGGGTTCAATCTTCCTCTTAGTGCTCTACATTAGGAAAAGTCGGGGGTTCTAGTCGAGAAATGTAACCTAGTCAACTTGGGAATAGAGGAAACTCCACATATCACATTTTATGTTGAATCATTGATGTCAAAAGAACAAGAGCTCCTAGTTGCTCTCTTAAGAGAGTGTAAGGTCAATTTTTTATGGAGTTATGCCTACATGCTCTGGCTTGATCCAGAAATTGTGGTCCACCATCTAGCAGTTTATCTCGAAGCAAAGCCCGTTAGATAGAAACTCAAAAAAATGCATCCCTAGATAGCTTTGTTAGTGAAAATGGAATTGAAGAAGCTACTTGATGTAGGGTTCATATGATCAATCAGCTATCCATATAGGGTATCAAATCTAGTTACTATTTCAAAGCCCAATGGGGGCATCCATATATGCACAGACTTCAGAGACCTAAACAAGGCATGTCCCAAAGATGGCTTCCCACTTCGCAACATTTATATGATTGTAGATATGACCGTGAGACATGAGATTCTTTCACTAATGGACAGATCTGTAGGTATAACCAAATCATGATAGCCAAAGAGGATCAACACTACACAACTTTTACTTGTCCATGGTGGACATCTTGTTGGAACATGATATCATTTGGCCTAAAGAACGTTGGAGCAACATATCAAAGGGCCATGACCTTAATCTTTCATGACATGATCCATAAGAGTGTGGAAGATTATATTGATGACATATTGGAAAAATCCAGAAAAAGGTGAGACCACATAGTAGCATTGAGTGCCATCTTCGATAGACTGGAGGAATACAAAATTTTCCTTAATCCGAAGAAGTTTATCTTCGGTGTACAATCAAGGAAGCTGTTGGGATACATCATATCCATGAGAGGGATTGAAATAGGTCTCACTAAACTAAAGGAAATCCTCAAAATGGAGGCTCCTAAGACATTGAAATAGCTAGGAGGCCTACAAGGAAAGCTCCAATCAATCCGTCGGTTCGTAGCCCAATTAGTAAACAAATCAATCCCATATTCTCACCCACTCCACAAGGGGGTAGTGTAGAAATGAGATGACAAGTGTGATCAGGCCTTTGACAATATCAAAGAATATTTGCTCACACCTCAAGTGCTTATGCTGCCAATCCCAGGAAAACCTCTAATCCTCTACATATCAACAACAACAACAACTCTCGATGCTCTCGTAGCTCAACACAATGAAAAAAAAATAGAGAGGGCCATCTACTACATCAGTCAAACCATGGTAGGGAATGAATTAAATTATTCATTCATTGGAAAAGCTTGTCTAGCAGTGGTGTTTTCCTCATAGAAGTTCAGACACTACATGTTAGAACATAAAATCAAGCTCATTGCAAATATCAACCTACTCAAGTACCCACTTTCCAAGGAAATGCTCATTGGAAGGATGTCCAAGTGGGTCATGATCTTATCAAAGTATGACATTGAGTATGTAGAGTAGAAGTCCATCAAGGGGTAAGCTATTGCAGACCAACTAGCATAAGTACCAATGTATTCAGAGAATCTACTAATTTCATAGTTCCTCGATGAATCCATCTTCAACTTGAGTATAGAAGATCACTAGAAGTTTTACTTTGATGGTTCCTACACATAGCATGGATCGGGAGCCAGAGTCTTTTTCATAACTCCACAGGGAGACTACATACCAAGATCCTACAAGTTGACATTTCCTTGCACAAACAATATCATAGAATATGAGGCTCTAACCATAGGACTTAGAATAGCAGTGCAGTGGCATATCATGGATCTCAAGGTTTATGGGGACTCACAACTAATAATAAATCAATTGAATGATGAGTATCAGACTAAAGATGACAATCTAACTCCATACAAGAAATTGGTGGAAATTCTTAAGGTGTCCTTCATTGAGATCACATTCAAGTAGATAACTAGAGAAAACAATAGAGTAGAAGATGCAATGGCAACAATTGGATCCCTATTGGACATCCCTCGCAATGTCCTAAACTAGGAATTCCTAGTAGAGCAACTTCTTGTGCCTGCATTTGAGGTACTGAAGTCATAATTTGTGTGCGACATCATTGGTCCCGATGATCCTTGGTACCATGATATATACACTTATCTGAAAATGTGAGTCCTCCCAGCTAGCATAACCTCAAACCTTAAGAAAACCTTTGTTAAGAAAGCATCCAAGTTTGTCATCCTAGGAGAAACCCTTTACTGTATGAGCATAGAAGGTATAACTAAGGGAAATTATCCCAAGGTTAGAAAATAAAATGCATAAACATAAAAACACAAAGTAGTAATGAAGTGCAAAGGAAAAACATGAAAACATAACAAAAGATCTCACCAAGTGTTTTCAATCTCCATGGCTAGCCTCCATTACACCTTCTCAACTTGCTGCAAATATGATGTTTCCCTCAAAATTGTGATGAGAAAAATAATGACAATGATAAGAGCAAAGCAAATGTTGAAGGATTAGATATAACAACATACAAATACTATGCTAATATGCAACTAGTGAGCATAGAACTATGTCTAAATTATGTTAAATAAGATGCTAATATGACTATGACAAAATGACAATATTGCAAAAGTATGACAAGAGTGCAAGATAGCCTAAGATTGCCTAAAACAAGATTGCATGAGATGACAAAATGAGACAAAAAATTGTCATTTTATAGAAAATGCAATTTTGAGTGAATGGCCAAGATTAAAGATTGACAAATGCCCTAGAATCAATGGAAAATATTCAATTTGACAATCCACAATTAGGGTTAGGGAAATATTTGGAAAAATTCAAAACTAGTGGACAAGATTTATTTTTAGAAAATCAAATCATGGGTGTACAATGCATGTGACAAGAGATAAGATTGGCATAGAAAAAGAGATGGTTGGAAAATCAAATAATAATAGCAATTAATTTGACTTTTAGGGAAATAGACTATTTTGAATTAAAAATTAATTTAATTCAAAAGGTGGGACCACATGATAGTAAATCATTAATTCAAATTATTTATTAAGAGAGAGAAATGTCAAATGAGACAATTAAATAATTAAAAAAATTATTTAATTAGAGAAGGTGACCAATAATTAAATAAATTAAAGAATCTATTTAATTATGAGAAGACTTTCAAAATTAGTGACATATTAAATAAATAAATAAAATTTATTTATTTAATAATCAGGAAGACATAAATGGGCAAGGATAATTAAAAAAATTAAGAAATTTATTTAATTGTGAGAAGAATTTAGATAATTAGTGACGTATTAAATAAATAAATAAAAAAATTCTATTTAATAATCAAGAGGAATAAGGAGGACATGAATTAATTAAATAATTATAAATTATTTAATTAATAGATAAAAGTGGACCAAGGACATAATTAAAATATCTTAATTATGCTAGGAAGAAATGGTGGAAAAATAGAGCTTACAGGCCTAGGTCATTTTTATGTGTCTACAATTTTCCCCTCTTTGTCATAATGCATCCTATCGCGTTGTGGCAAAGAAAATTTAGTCAGAAATATGCCCCAGTGAAGGTATAGAGTATCTATGCCCCAAGGGGAAAATTTTCAAATTTTTGGCTGGCAAAAGAAAAATTTGGAAAGTATCGCGATAAGCCAATATAGTGATAAAAAAGACAATGACGTAGATGGTTTCCAATCTCGAGGAGTTTAAAAAAGCCAAAAGTGTAGTCAAAGTTGGTCAAAATAGCCTCCAGTAATAAAAAAAGGTTTGGCAAGTGCCATTTTGACTTTATAAATAGGTTGACAATGGGGTAAAAGTCAATTCATTTTCACTATTCACCTTAGCAATTTTGAGAGTGTCGAGCGAAGAGGATTGTAGTAGACATGGTGATTCAAGTGATCGAGCATCGCAGAAAGATTGTGTGGACCCATAGGTAGCCAAAGGGCTCGTCGCTAGCAGTATGTACCCCTAACCCACTTTCTCATTTTATCATTTTTCATGCGAAAATTAGGGTTTTAGGGTCAACAACGAATACGTCGTGAAGCATACACGTTCATGTAAGCCGCATTCACGTTCACGTTCGACGCATTTGATACGTCATGATGCAAATGCCAAGTTTCGTTACGATAGAGCCACTGATTATGTTGTATTCACCTAAAATCGCTATGCAATTGAAAAAGTGAGTCGCAATCGACAGATAGAATGTCGCATTCGCAACATTACAATGTAATTGAGGTTTAAAACAACGCATTTGATTTAAATGATCCATATGCCAAAAATTATGATGCAAGTACTCTGATGCGATGCAAACGCGAGCCTGAACTACACAATTGATGAATCGAGATGTAATTGAGGTATGAAGTGATGCAAACGTTTCTTCATGACACATTTGAAGTCAATGAGACACATTTGACTTTGACTTTGACTAAGGCTGATTTTGATTGGTTTCAAATTTTGAATGCTTTTGAGTTACACAAATAATAATGATGATTGTCTATAAAGTGTTGACGTGTTGTTTGACCATGCGCAGAGATAGCTAGCACTTATTTATACGTGCAAGAGTTTTCCATTGAACTACAAATTCTGAGATCAGTTGAGCGATAGGGAACGACGACAGTTGATGTGACTAGATTTATACTATGCTACCTATATGCCCATTATCTGGGCAAATAGGGGACTATTGACCACCTCCTATGAGAGATGGCACTCAGAGACATGTTATTTCCATTTTCCAATAGGAGAGGCCACTGTTATGCTCGAGGATGTTTACCATATTCTGCACCTACCAATCTAAGGGAAGCGAATCATTTATGACCCTTAGCATGGCTATCAAAATTTTATAGAGTCTATCACAACCAGGGTGCAGGACTTGGCATTGAGGGATATGAGATTTGCTAGGAGTTTATGGCATAGCATTATGGCCGGTTTGATGCACTGTTAGCGACATTGATTGGCAGAGTACTGATTCGAGACTGTCACAGATACCGGTTTCTCATTGGTTGGGGAGATATTCTGGTGGGCATGAGATGAGACAGGACTGTTTATGCCTAGGGGCCTTGTTTATTAGGTGGGTATGTGTAGGATCATCATGGAAAAAATAGGCCCTTAAGTGGCAAAAAAATTAGAAAAATTAGAGTTAGGGAACTTGACGTAAAAATTTGAATAAGTTATCTATATTATTTCAAAAATATGTAAGAATAGAATCTATAGAAAATTTAATGTAGTTTCTAAACTACTAGGTTTTTCTTTAAAACCTATTTGGTGAAATTTTTAATTTCAATGCAGAGTACTTAAATTTTAGGGAAAAAATAAGTAGGTGTATGTCTAACCACCCTAACCACAATAAAATGATATTATTTTATTATAATATTTTATATATAAGTAGAGGACTCATGTCCTGATGTGATGCATATTTTTTTATAATTTTTTTCCAAGTAAATAATTAATTATGAGTATTTTTATTAAAAAATTTAAAAAATATAAAAAACTTGTATGTCTGGCCACCTTCACTTGGTCAAAAGTTCATGAAATTCAATTTTCCTTTTTTTAGTCCTATAGTATGTAAAGCATAGAATGTGACACATGTTTTGGATTCAAAAAATGTGATACTGTTTGAAAGCTATAGATGTTTTTCAATAAGTCTATAAATCAGGACTTTAGTAGTAATTTGAATAGAAAATGAATAATAATTACTTATTAAATTCAAATTAAAGCATAATTTATATTGGTGGAAAGCTGAGAATCTCCTTTAGAAACCTTTTTTGTTTCATCAATTTTGGGTAAAAAATAAGTCGTCAGCCACATACCCATCATATTGCCACTTTTTGGCCCATCATGATCCTACAAATACCCAGATATGCTTTATCACTAGCTCCATGAGGTGGCCTATAGGAGGATACAGAGCATTGGATGTGGTACGACACTTCTAATAATATGGGTCTTGGAGCATGTGGCTATCTTCCGACCTCCTATCTAGAGACCACAGTTGGGAGATGGGATGTCGTATGTTTATTTTTATGTTGGTGCTCTATAATAGACAAGGGTGGGAGAGACAGGTTGGTGGTGGCACTGTATTGACACGATGATGTCCTTTATTTGGAGACCTTATAGGGACGACGAGTAGTGGGAGGGTGAGGATGATCATCTTAGATTTTGCTGATAGTTTTGATACTTGATTGGTAGGATAGTATAGAGCTAGCTGATCATCGAGATGTACCTACCTCAAAGGATGTTACATTAGTTTGGGGAGAAGCAAGGTGTACCGATAGGCATGACCAAGTATGCCAAAACTTCTAGGTAGGTAGCCTAGGGGCCACCTATTTTAGTAGCATTTGTCAAGCAACAAATCGATGGGCTAGTGGCACAATAGTGGGGATGGCAGGGTGGGGCAACGGATCCACGAATGACAAATGACTATGATTTATGGTGGAAGGCACATCAACCAGTACCATTGACAGATCTAGATAGGCCAATGTTGATTGATAGGAGATTGGTCGTACCACATGTGCCACGAGGTGGGCAAGAGGGCAGAGGTGGAGATAGTGGTAGAGGCAGAGGTGGAGGGAGAAATGGAGCCAAGGATGGAGGCCGAGGTGGAGGGAGAGATGGAAATGATGGAGATGATGGAGGGGATGATAGGAGATGGAGGAATGATGGCAAGAGGCAGGTCGGGAGGGTGACACAGCATGTGGTGAGAGGGGCACTAAATGTCATCCGAGAGACAGTTGAGGAGGAGGAGAGGAGGAGGAGCCTAGACGAGAGCAGGAGGGTGTGGGTCATGAGGAGCATGTGGTTGAGGAGGAGGCCAGACAAGAGCAGGAGGTTGGAGAGGAGATAGTTCAACAAGGGGCCGAGATGGAGGTTGATATACCACGGGAGGAGGGAGTGAAAGGAGAGGAGGATACGGGGGAGAAGAATGAGGATATGGCCATTGATGAGGCTAACAGACTACTGAGGCAGAGCATGGTGGAGGGAGAGGAGGAGGTACCATCTAGCTCGACATTTCCTGTGGTAGATTTGTAGACAAGATTGGATAAGAATATCACATAGGTCAGAGAACTACAGGTAGAGTTACAGGTGACATAGGTAGAGTGAGATCAGGCAGTGATCCGTCAACAGGAGGTAGCGCACTGGTGTATAGAGTTTGCACGACTATGTATAGAACCATCTACAAATTTGGCACATTAGTTTGGTAGGGTTAGTGTATGGCTCAGGTGATACAAGAAGTTATATGAGTAGGTCATGCCAACCAAGAGGAGAGATCCCACTCTGACGAGGAAACAAACGATGATAGGTAGTGGCAGTAGGTCAGGGAGTGGCAGTGGTAGTGGTAGCTGGAGCAATGCAGGGGGTTTGAAATCTATAGGGAAGTCATTAGGACATAGATCTGGCCATTCCCATAGGTCCAGGCACATCCATAGGTCAGGGCACAGCCGCAGGTCCTCTCAGAGTCAAACTACTTCATTAGGCCCATTAGTCATAGTAGTAGTGCAGCCTTCAGTTTCTCTTCCATCAGTGTCACAGATATAGACCACAGTGGCAGACCCTTCTGCCTCACAGACACGTGATCATTATGATGATGGCCTCTAGTCCTTTGATTGAGTACTAGTCTCCTAGGTCTTCTCCTCGATGAGATGAGGAGAGTACATCATAGCTCTCTTATTTCTTTATCTTCAGGACATTTCAGACACATGTTTTATGATATTTATATTGTGACCATTGAACCTGCATGCTCATCTTTTTGGGATATCTCATGACTCTATCCTATGACATTATTTTATTTTGAGATGGTGCTATATATATGATGTAGTTTTGATGCAGCCTACGTGCATGTTATGTGATGTTATTTGATTTGTGCATTATGGTGTATCTTTATATGATGTGATTATGATGGTGTAGATATGATTACCATGTGATGCCTATGTGACATGCATTTGTTATTTCTATTATGATGATGATGCTATTTATATGTCATGTCATACATGTATGCATTTATGATGATTACCTATGATGTGATTCCATGATAGATGTGATAATTATGTATATGTTATGCCATGTATGTCCTTATGATAATGATAATGTGATGTTTATTTGTACATCATGATGATGCTATTCCATGGATGATAATGATATGCATAATGTTATTTATTTAAATGGATGCGATATGTATGATATGTTAATCCATGACTATGTGTATATGACACCACGTGTATGATGCAATGTGTATGATTTTAATGATATGGATGGTGTATGTGTGGACCTAATGCAATTCATATATGATCATGTATGCACTTATGTTATTGTATGCCACAAGATATCATCGAGAGATGGACAAGATGGAATGGAAAGACAAAAGGAGATGAATGTTAGTGCGAAGACCAAATCCTTCAACATGTTGCTATAGGACTTTTAATATTTATTGCTCTTAATCATCATTGGAAGAATTATTGTAATGTCCAACAAACACCATGATATGTTATAGATCGATGGTGTGCAAGGTCATACCATCACATGAGATAAGCAGTCACAGAAAAGGATGATCATGACTCATACTAAGGGCGTAGTTGCCTTAATCTTTTTGTCATAACCAACCGTAATTAGTAAAAACAAGAAAGACAAGTCATGAAAAATCGTTGCTCCTCTAAATACTATTACCATGACATCCTTGAGGAACTCGCAACATGACTATCAAAAATACAAGGAAACACCACCATCATGATGTGTCACTGCTTCTCTAAATCCCATTGTCAGGACATCGCTGAGAAACTAGTAACAAGATTGTTAAAAAGAAAAGACAAGACAATCATCACGATACGTCGCTGCTTCTCTAAATCTTGTTGTCAGGACATCGCTGAAAAACTAGTAACATGATAAAAAATCAAAAAGTAAAAATGCCAAGTGTGGGATGCCAAGTGTGTGAACCCCAATCCAAATACCTGAAAAACAAAGAGAACAAACACTTTAAGTTGGATATTGCAAGCATGAACAAGGATTCCCCATGAAATCCATTTGAAAACTTCAAATTAAGAAAGAAAATAGTGAAGAACACAATGAAACAAGAAAATATAGATTCAATCCTAATTAGAATAGAAAACATATGATCCCATGAGGGAATTGGTGCCAATTTGATGTGAAAATTGGCCCTTTCTCAATTCCTAAGATGCAAGCTTGATATGTTGATGATGATTGATCCACTTTGTTGATGAAGGATGAGAGCTCCAAGCCAAAATTGACAAAAAACCTAACTAAGAACTCAATGGTGATGGATGGAAATGGCTAAATATTTTAGCATAATAACTTTGCATAATTTGTGGATGATAAAATGGGGATATGAGCTCTTTATTTATAGAATTCCAAGATGGATGAATGTCCAAATTTGAGCAATGTGGGACTAACATTCATCCAATGGAAAGATGCCACTTGTCAATCTATGAATGGATGGAGGATGTGTAAGTTTTGAGGATTATGCAAATAAATGCATATGTTTGAATTTCAAATTTGTTGAAATGACTTGTAAGAGGGAAGGGAAAATGCAATAAATGCCACTTGGCTCAAGGCAAAGGACATGTAAGATGGAGTTATTTCCTTGTTGGATGTACATGTTGACTTAGAATTTTTGAATTCAAAATTGGAGAATATTCCAAAAGATGCCTTGTGAGGAAAATAAGGATTTAATAAATGAATTAAATCTATTTTCATGTGCAACTTGAAAAATCTAAAGGATGGGACATGATTTAGAATTAAATTAATCAAGGGTTAATTAATTTGATAGGAGATCAAATGATGTGACCTATTTGACTCAAATTTATGGATTTATTTAAATCAAATAAGAGAGGAATATGATAAGAGAATAATTAAATAAGGATTTTTTATTTATTTAATTAAAAGATATGGTGTTATATTAAATGAAACAAGCTTTTAATTTATTTAATTTAATAGATAGACTTTAGAGATTTAATCAAATAAAATTAATTATTTAATTAAATAGGGATAATTAGATCAGATTGATTGATTTAATTAACAAAAAAGAGTGACTTAATTAGATAAAATAATTTATTTAATTAAGAGAGGAATATTGATGAATTTAATTAGATAAGGAGATTTGATTAAATGGTTAGACCGAGGGATGATTTCTGATGAAATGATGTTAGTAGTCAGAATCAGGTGCACAATGTCAATCGGTGTATTTTACGTGTCTACACCAAGATGTTGGGTTTGATGATGTCAAGTGCCAAGGTGTCAGATTTGTCAAATGCTAAGGATGACAAATATTGTCAGGTGTCAAGGTTGTCAAATTCAGGAAGGACACATCCTGAAAAATGTTGATGTCAAGAGAAGCGGTCCTTGAATGTCAAGAGGAGCCCTCAAAATGCCAAATTCCAATGTTGGTACCTAGGAAGGACACATCCTAAGGTAAAAACAAAATGACGAAGGTAATCCTTCAGAAAGACACAACTAAACAATAACCAAGAGTTGATTGTGTAACCATTTTTGACTGAGTTTGACTTGTTTTCATTGGAATTCACTGAAGTTTGACTGAGTTGGACTACATGCCAATGTTGACATGTTGATTTGATTGTCATGTTTATTAAAGTATTGCTAGAGTTTGTTTTTCCTATTTTGAAATAATTCGTTTGACTTGAAGACTTTTTGACGTGTGCCAGTGTAGTGTCCTGAACCATAATGGACTGACCTAGTGTGGCCTCGGGGGCTCATCGACAGACGACCTTGCCTATGTCATACACTGAGAGACCTCATAGTTCGACACGACCAATATCCTTGTCTTGATGACCAAAGATTGAGTCATAATTTTATTCTCACAAGTCTAAAAGGACTAGCCTAATATCTTAGGGGCTCAAAGATGAGACTTGCCTACATAGAAAATGCACAAAGACAACATAGTTCAGAGATATGACCAAGACTGACCGATTTTACGGACTTGACAAGAAATGATTTTGTTTTTGTGTTTTTTGAGATATTTCATTTTTTTTTTTATTTGTGCTTTCTTCGAGATTTTTTCTGATTTTAAGTCTTTTTTAGGAAATTTTATGATTTTTAGGATTTTTTTTAGGACTTTTTATGACTTTTATGATTTTTTTAGGACTCTTTTACGACTTTTAGGATTTTTCCAGGACTTTTTTGATTGGTGAGACCATGTGTGATACCCACTGTAGTCACATGATGAAAATTTTTCCCTACTCAAGTCTAGGACTAGCCAATTAGATGGGTGCAAAAAGGACATGTATGGGTGACGAATGGGTCATATGTAGGGCTTGATGTCAATCATTATCAACCTTGGGAGAAGATGACAATGCTTCATGATGGTTGTCAAATTGGTGGTGGAGAAGTGATTTTTTGACTAAGGCAGATAGAGTGACAATAGATGGTAGAGAAATGACCAACTACACATGGCACATGTTTGCTAGGTTTTCACCAAGGTACTTATCCAACGCACCTATTTACCAGGTTTTCACTTTTGTATGAATTATTTCTCTTTTTTATTTTGTCATTTTCTTATTTTTTGGTCACCAAGATTCCTATTTGCCAGGTTTTCATCAAGGTGACGATTTTTTGTTTTTCTCAATTTTTTTGTATTTTTGGTATTTTAAGGTTTTAGCCTTGACTTTCTAATGCTAAGCATAGAATTTGTGAAGATGGAGACTATTGACAGGCTCTGTCAATTATTCAACATTTGGAGTAGCTAACTAATATGCTCTAGAACCAAAAGAAGATATGATGACGTAAGGACCTAGCCAATTAGGTTCGAACTTGCCAGGCAATTCTCTATCAACTTGATTTTGAAGATTCTGCATGACTAAATCATCGATGTCAAACTTCTTGACCATGAATTTCTTGTTGTAATGATGAAAAAGCCTATTATGATATGCTTGTAGATGGTTCATGGAATTATGTCTTCTTTCATCGAGCATCTCCAGCTTGTGTAGTTGTGAGTGTCTGTATTCATCATCTATCACTAGTACATTTTGATAATTTTTTGACGAGCGTCTATCAAAATTCTAATGGTCATTTGTCGCTATTATTGCATTGGAATTTCGATGACATTTGAAACATCAAAATTCTGACCCCGCATCGGATGTTGGGCTGAAATCTTGACGTTTCAAATTCTGTCAAAATTCTGATGCAATAATAACAACGAACGACCATCGAAATTTCAACAAAAGGTCATAAAAAAATGGGTCAAAATGTACCAGCGTATCAGACCCTTCAGGGAGACTCGTAAGGATGAAATTTTGACCTCAATGGGAAATATGGCTTCAGCTCCAAATACCAAGGCGAATGGACTGGCTCCTATAGGTGTACGAATGCTGGTGCAGTAAGCCCATAGAGTAGGGTTGAGTTGGATGTGCCAGTCACGGCCAACATCATTGACAATCTTTTTTGAGAATCTTAAGGATGGTTTTATTGGATGCCTAAGCTTGACTGTTTCCTTGCGGGTAATAGGGCATGGAAAAGTGATGTTGGATGTGAAATCACTCACATAACTCACGAACATCTTGATTTTTGAATGGATGCTCGTTGTTAGTGATGATGGATTGTAGAATACCATACCGAAAAATGATGTAATTGAGGATAAATTTAGAAAAAAAATTGTTGATTATGTATGTAAGAAGAATGGCTTCAATCCACTTAGTAAAATACTTAGTGGTGGTGATGATGTAGGTTGGATCTTGCCCACGAGGTTGAGTTCCCATTATGCAAAGGGCCATGGAGATGTGATTGACTGAATTTCTTGTACTGGATCATGAATTAAATCACCATGTATCTGACATTGGCAACAAGTTCTAACAAACTCCAGTGTGCCTTTCTCAATGGTTGGCCAATAATACCCAAGTCTCATTATCATTTTCGCCAAAGTAGGACCACTTGAATGAGACTCGCATATACCCTCACATACTTCGCATAAGGTTGTGTGTGCTTCATTAGTGTTGAGACATCGAAGAAGGGTGTTATCGAAGCTACGACGGTAAAGGGTGTCACTAACGATAGTGTATCGGGTGAATTTTCGGATAAAGGATTTCCTCTGGTTGTTGGATAGGTTAGGGGGGAGGTTTTAGGACTTGAGGTAGCCATAAATGTCCTAATACTAGGGAGAATTGGGACCAACAAGCTTACATACCATCTCTAATTTTCGGATATCATATACAGGGATGAACAACTATTCTACCAAGAATTCAAATTGTGGCACATTACTTGGGATGCCTAAAAGAGAACCAATTATAGCCATTGCATTTGCTGCCTTGTTTTGTGTTCTCAGAGCTTTTCCAAAAGTCACCATGTGAAAATATGTGTGAAAGCCATCAATCATTCATTTGTAGTGCATTAGTTTCTCTTCCTTGGTTTCGTAGTCATCATTGACTTGATTGATGACGAGCTACGAGTCTCCATAAACATGAAGTGTTATGATCTTCCATTTTATCACCATTCTAAGTCCTATAACAAGTGCCTCATATTTTGTAATATTATTTGTGCATGGGAAAGCAATGCGGAAAGACTTAGGGATGGAGTCTCCTTATGGGGTGATAAACAAAATTCCTGCCCCTGAGCCATGATTATTATGGCACCCATCAAAGTATAGCCTCCAAGGTGACTTAGGCTTTGTATGAAATATGGATTCATCTAGAAATTCTTCCACTAATGGATGATCACTCTACATAGGTTCATCTGCCAATTGGTCTACTATCACTTGTCCTTTTATGTCTTTTCTCTCCACATATTGAATGTTGTATTCACTCAAGATCATGACCCATTTTGCTAGATGTCCTATTAGTGTCATGCGACTCAGAAGATATTTCAAGGGGTCAATTTTTTCTATCAACTATGTTTTGTGACTCAACATATAGTGTCTCAGATTTGAGCAGCAAAGACAACTGCTAGGCAAGCATGTTCAATGGAAAAAGAATTTAACTCATATCCAACCATTGTCCAACTAATGTAATATATAGCCCTTTCTTTTTCTTCATGGTCATTTTGTGCCAATAATGCCCCCAATGCTGAAGTTGTAGAAATGTACAAGATCAAAGGTTTCCCTTTAATTGGTGGCATTAAAACAAGTGGAGACAAGAGATAATATTTTATTAATTGAAAGGCTTCTTGGAATTTATCTATCCACACAAAGGGAATACCCTTGCACAGAGATACTAGAATGGTTGACATTTATCAGCCAATTGTGCTATGAAATGTCAAATGGATTGTACCATGCCTTGTAATGTCCTAAGTTCACTTATCCCTTTTGGAGGAGGCATTTCTAATATTGCTTTTACCATGGTTGGATTGAATTCAATTCTTCTTCGAGAAACTATATATCCCAAAAGCTTGCTAGATGTTACACCAAAGACACATTTCTTTGGATTCAAGCAGACCTTGTATTTTTGCAATCTCTTGAAGGTTTTATCCAACACACTCAAATGGTATTTTCTTGTCAAATATTTAGCCAAAAGGTTAGCTACATAATCTTCCATTATCTTGTGCATGAGGGTGATCCCACAATAGTGGTTTACAAATTTTGGCCAAACTGGACACTGAAATACCTTTTTTTAACGATATCTTCACTTTTGGGCACCTATAGCGGCTAAACCGTGAGGAATTTGTAGATGATGCAAAATAGAGTTTCATGAAATTTTGTTTATAGATTCTACATATATTTTTTTCAAGATTTTTGGAATCATATTGCACTTCTTTTTCTATCTCGCTCAAAAACTAGTTTTTTTTAAAAAAACAACATTTTTAAAAAGTGACGCTCATCGTATAACACATAACTATTCTTCCATGAAGGATAAAATTCTAATTCTTTTGAATTTAGATTCTTAACTCCGATATCTAGTGCTTGACTTAGTTAGATAGTTTTTATCGAATATTTTTTCTTTAATCAAGTTTCAAATTCAAACCAATATAATTCAGACATAGCACGGCATATAACGCGTAATTTTTTGTATGTATTGAAATTCAATTTTTTTTTCTTTCGTCAATCAAGGACTTCAATACATGGTATACTAATATTTTTTATTTATTTTAATAACTGCTATTTTTCCACCTTTAGAACAGAGAGCTTGATTTTTGGTGAAAAACCTACATTCACAAGAAATAAAAAATAAATATAATAATTAAATTAAATTTATTTAAAATTATACTTTTTGGGAAGCTTATAATAAGGACTACATACTTACTAAAAATAAATTTTAAATGAATTCATTTGATCCCCCAAAAGGTAAATCAAAAGTTTTTTATCAGCATTTTGATAGGTGTAAAGGAGACTCCGTTATAGGTATGGTTTAAAACTAGCGGGGTTCTATCCAAGGGGGTTTGATTTAAGGTAGTTTGATCAAACCATATTTAATTGGAATTCTTTAAATGGAAAATTTTAAGGCTTAAATCATTATATTTTCTAAAAATATGTGATTTCAACAAAAATCAGTTCTTCCTAGAAATTGTAAACCAGCTTTGTGGGATCACCCATGATGTCATAAAAGATTGTTGTCATTGCTCTCTGATATGTGGCGCCTGCATTTTTAAAACCAAATGGCATGAAATTCCAATATTATGTACCCCAAGGACAAGTGATTTTTTTTTTATGTTGGTCTTCAAGGGAAATACTAATCTGATTATATCCTAAGAAACCACCCATGAGGGACAACATCTTGTATTCTGTCACGAGGTCAACTATGATATCTATGTTTGGTAGTGGAAAGTCATATTTTCGACATGCTTTGTTTAAGTCTCAAAAATATGTGCAGACACATATCAACCCATTTGGATTTGTTACTAGCACAAGGTTAGATATCCATTAGATATCCACTCAGCATAATCAATAGACCATATGAACCCTCCATCTAGAAGTTTCTTCAATTCAGCCTTGACTAATATAGCAACGTGAGCATGCATTTTGCACATCTTTTTTACTGATTTAGTGTTTGGTAGTAGAGGTAAATGGTGCAAAACCAGTTATGGATCTAATCCAGGCATATTGGTATATGACCAAGCGAAATTGACTTTTCACTCTACAAAGAATTTATGGAACCCGAGATTCTCTTCTTCGGTCAGTGATGCCACAAAGAGGACCATTTTGGGATCTTCTATCATTGATATGTTAACTTCTATGGTATCCTCTATAAGCATTGTTGATTTCTCTTAGGTCACAGGAATAAATTCCAATCCTCCATCTTTAGGTGCCTCAGAGAGGTTTCACCCGCAGATACGTTCTTTATTTTTACTTTTTTCTCATCAGAAGGTGCCTTTCAATTTTCACCTAAAGATGTTTCATTTTTGCTTTTCATTTTGCAAATCGAGGATGGAGCAGTCTCCCCAAAGTATGCAGCACAATTTAAATCAATAGAAAATACAACCTTATGATCACCATTAGGTATGCCCTCACATAGTCCCATGAAGTTGGAAATGGCCTCATCATTCTGAAATGTGTCCAAGACTGGCAAGCCTTGTTGGTCCCAATCAACAAGTTGCGGGTAGACTAAGGAAATTTCATCGACAGTGTTGGTGAGTTGTGGGGAAGACACAAAAAGCATGCAGATGGATTTAGATACATTGAAAATGAAGTTGTCCTCATCCAATTTCCAATTAGATTCTATTCAATATTCTCCTTCACTTGACTCATTCTCATTGTCAAAATAAGGGATGAAAGGACTATCATTATGGTTTGCAAGCTCAGAAGAATCTCGGTGATGGTTACTAGGTTCGGGTGGTTGGGCAGAGGATTCAGGTATATGGTTGATAGGGCTGGAAGATGATTTTGGTTTGTCATTGTTCCTTGATTCAAAGAGTCTATCCCAGTTTTCTCTTTTGTTTGGGATCTTTGGATTATCAGTTGTATCAATTTTAAATGTTTTCCAAAAACAAATTTCAGAGGTAAGTTCTTTGGGCTCAAGGAACAAATCATCAAGGAAAAAATCACTTAAGGATTGTTGGGAACCTTGTTCCCACTCATGGGAGTTAGTTTTCGTGAGGGATTCCTCTGTTGTCTCAACACTTTATAAAGCATTTACAATCTCACTCAAAAGAACACTGGTACATTGATCATCATTTTGAGGTGGACCACACCCTAACCCAAAATACTTTGGTCTTTTGGAAGGTTCTATAGGTTCTCTTTGTCTAGTTTTGTTCCTGCCAAGGCAACTAGTTCCATCATAGCCTTTAGCCCTCATCATGTTTTATCCTTTTCCATATATATTAACTAGTAATCGGGTTAAATCTTCTATTTCTTTATAAAGCCATCATGTAATGTCTACAATATCCTCATTGTTCATGTCTCCCCATTTTATGAAAACTATTTTTGGTGGATCCTTAAAAATTTCCTTCGGCTCCATTCTAAAACATGGGCGACCATAGACCATCAGAGACTTGGGTATTGTCGTGATACTATATGTCATATGTAGATTAAACACTCCACAACCTAGGTCTTGGATCTTGATAGTGGGCTCAACCTTAGGAAGTGGAGAAGATGATGTTGTGGCAGAAGATGTGCATGGAGTGGATGTGGATGGTGATGCAAATGTGGAAGGGGCAATGAATTTGGAAGAGTTTGGAACCTCTTGATTAATGGGAACCTGACGTTCGGAAATACCCCTTAATTTGGTGCAATATTGGAAAGGGTCAGTGTCTCCAAATATGGTGACTTCTATGTCATCAAAAGGAAATTTAAGGCATTGTTGATAAGTGGATGGAATGGCCTTGAGGGCATGAATCCAAGGTCAGACGAGTAAGATGTTATATGGTAATTCAAGATCCATGACCTAGGAAGTCGTTTCCACAATGATTGGTCCAACTCTAATGGGAAGAGTGATCACACCACTCGACGAACGTTCCTCGTTATCATATTCCTTTATGACTATGCTCTTTGCTAGGTCTCCACAAGCATCAAAAAATCCTAGAGCCTTAACCAATTTCAAGGAACATATGTTTAGTCCTGCTCTGCAATCTACTAGGACTCATCTGACCTTATGCTTATGCATGAAAACCTCAATGTGTAATGCATCATTATGATTTGTATTTCATGATGAATAATCTTGATTAGAAAAGGATACGTGATAGGGTATGGTGAGATATCCCACCATGGTCTCATATTGACTGACATCAATGTCTTGTGGGATGGATGACTCTTGCAGGGTCTTGTCAAGTATAGCCTTATGTGTAGGTGAAATGTGGAGAAAATCGAGTATGGATATTTGCGTAGGGGTTTTTCCTAGCTGATCAATGAGGTTAAACTGACTCTTAGGTTGGGACTGATTTGTGAATGGGCAAGATTGTGGTTGCTTTGTGGATGGACCAACTATTGTAATTTTTTGTTATCGTGAAGGAGGGCCAGCTTAGTGACTTTTCCACTTTGGGTAGTAGCATTGCATTTAGGTTCTCTTTTAATAGTTATGGTATTGACATAGTCGTCACCAGTTCAAACATTGTTAATAATGGGTCCACCGAAATAATTAAAAGTAGCACGAGTATAATTGGCTTGATTGTTACTAGTCTCGGGACCTGATGTGGAAGCTTTATTAGAACCATGATCTTGCAGTGGGTTTTTATGAATGGTATGGTCTAAATTGGATGTCAATTGTGGCCCATCTACCTCAATTATGCAATTTTTGATAAGTTCTTGCACAATGCTCCTTAGTTTCCAACAAGATGATGTTTTATGTCCCTTAGCTCAATGGTAATCACAAAAAGAATTATCGTCCCACCATGATGGTTTAAACTACCTAGGGTCATATGGTTTAGGATCCTGAAGTGTGATGAGACCATTCTAAAGAAGTTTCTTAAGGACCTCCTCAATTGGCTCTCCCAAAGTAGTGTATGTTCATCTTTTTGGGAATTGTCTTATCTGGTGGGATTGTTCTTGATTTTCACTATTTTTTCTACTTTGGTTGTTGATGGGAGGTGTCATTGTTGTTTGTGTGTTTTTTGGTTGAGTTCCATTAAGAGAAAGTATTGGTCCTATCGTGTTTACAACCTTGGCATCAATGACGCCATCATTGGTGACATGTCTATTTTTGACCCAATACTTATTCTTGTTAGCGGATAGATTTTTGTTTGTGTTTTTAGGACCATATTTTAATTCCCCTTTGGAAATGAGGGCTTTCTTAGCTTGGACTCTTTTTTCAACTAGGTCTGCAAATGTTGTACAACAATGGACCTACAATCTGTACTTTACTGGGCCTATGAGTGTTTACACAAACATGTCAACTTTTTCTCTTTTGGGTATATCAATATGACAATGAGCTGCAAGACTTCTCCACTTTTGGAAGAATGTGATAAAAGTTTCACCAATATCTTCTTGTGTGAGAGTGTATAGGCTAGTGATTGAGGTGTCCATATCAATGTTATAGGAATAATTCTTTATGAATCTATCTTTAAGTTCATCCCATGTTCTTATCCCTTCCAAAGTGGTGAACCATTCAAGTGTCAGCCATGTAATGCTTTTAGAGAAAAGTCTCATTAAGTAAGTCTCTTCATAGGCAATGTCCATGCAATTGGTTGTGAATTCTCGAATATGCTCAATAGGACTTGTTTTACCTTTGTACTTGGTGAAGTTGGGTGCCACATAGCTAGGAGGGAATGGTGGCATGTTCAAATTTGTGTCAAAAGGATATAAGTTTAGGTCATATGACATATGTGACCTCCTGTTAGATGTCAGAAATTCTTGCATTTCCTTTTGCATATCCATCATTTGGGCTTCCATGGAATCAATTATGGGTTTTTTGTGGTGTCACAAAAGGGAGTTATAGTCCCCATCTGTTGTGAAGAGAAATTGATGTTTTGTTGTGGGGTATGATGTGTTTCGGTTGGCATGTTGTTGGTGTTGAAAGTTTAGATTTGGACCTTACTGATGAGTGTGAATATGTGATGAGTATGTCAGAATATGTCCTCCAACCATTTGATTTTAGACTTGGGGAATATGTTGACCATGAATGTTTTGATGTCCAAATGATGTCATGTGTTGAGTATTCAGATTGCCTAATCCAAATTGTTGGAATTTCCTATGAGGAATGTTTATGTTTTGTCCTTGGGATGTATTGGTATTGAATTTTGATGATGTGTTAATGTTTGGTTGTCGTCCTTTGATAAAAATATGTGGTTTGCTTCCTCCGAACATGATTAAATGTTGTTCCAATGAAAGGTATTGATGAGGATGTACTCATGGCACTAGATGAAGCTCCAAATAAGGGATTTGAAGAGCTTGCCCCCATTGATGACGACCCAAAAGTGGCTCCAATCGATTGTGATGATATCATGGAAATGGTTGGAATTGATTTTGTCATGGCTTGTGTCATAGTTGATGTTGATTGTGACATGGATTGCGACATGTTCAAGGTATACCCCCAATAGATGTGGCATTGATTGAGTTCAGATTATTTTGATTGGTTGTGTCAATGGTGGTGGTATTGATAGTACTCATGAAATTTTGTGAAGTGGAACCTATGGAAGCATTGTTTGCAGTGTTTTGAGGTATATTGTTTCCATTGTTAACATTAGGGTCGAGTGATGTTAGTCTCAAAGTATTAATGTCAAATCCACGTGGCAGTTTAGCTCCTTGACTTAAAAGTATGGCCAAATATCTATCTCTATCATATAAGACTATTTGTTCTACAAAGGAGGCTTGTTCTAGATCTTGTGCTGCTACCTCTAGGTGTTCTTTAAGTATTTTTCCATATTCATCCCTATGTATGAATGTTTTGAAGGGATTGTTTGATGAGGATGACATGTTTGTGAGAGGTTGGGTGTTTGTGTTGTTAAATGGGTTGTCAAAATTCCAATTTGGGTCATAAGTGTTGTTGTTGATGTTGGGATTGGAATCTTGTCCAAAGTGTTCCATTTGTCTTCTCCTTATTTGAAGTCTAGTCTTAACCATAAAAAGGGAATTTCTCAAATGAAGATGATGAGAATGACCACTAATATGCAAGGATGGTGTTGAACTATGTTTTTGTATATTTTTGGATAATGAGAATGATAATGCAAGGTTATGTAGTTTTGGAATTTTTTTTTAAAAGGGATGACAAAGAAAGACTATGTATTTTTTGGATTTTTGATAAAAGGGATGACAATGCAAGAATATGTATTTTTTGGATTTTTGATAAAAGGGATGACAATGCAAGACTATGTATTTTTTTGGATTTTTGATAAAAGGGATAACAATGCAAGACTATATATTATTTGGATTTTTGATAAAAGGGATGACAATGCCATACTATGTATTTTTTGGATTTTTGATAAAAGGGATGACAATGCAAGACTATGTATTTTTTGGATGACAAAGTGACAAGTGAAATTTCGCTAACTAGACTTATGAGTTGGAAATGTCTCACAAAAGACAATGGCTAAAGAAGATAATAATGACTAAGCCCAATGATAACATAATTTTGAGAGTCAAGATTTTGCAAAGTGAGGTAAGGTTTCATAGTCCAAAATATGAAAATGAAGTGACAATGCAAGGACTAAAAATGATGATAATGATGCCCTAAGGGTGACACGATATTTTTGCAAGGATAACCTAGGGTTAATAATGCAACCTAAGAATGCAAATTTTGAGCAATTTATGGTCTGGTTTTTGACAAAGTCTTCTGGAAAGAGATGTCTGATGGAAATTTGGATAGATTAGAACTCGGTTTCTGGTTTGAGACAAGTTTTATCTTTTTGTCAGGAAAATGCATTGTTTTAGGTCTTGAATGCATCTTAGTATGGCAAATGAAGCTCAAATTTAACAAATACGACTCTACAGAAAGAAAATGTTGTTCAGTAATGTGAATGTGACTCTCTGGGAAGCAAATGCGATTTGACATAGGAAAATGCAGTGTTCTGCAAAGAAAATGTGGTGCAACAGAGTAAATGCGACATTCTGAAAGGAAAATGAGGTGCAATAGAGTGAATGCATCTTAGCAGATGCGGTGTAGAAAACAAAAGTCTAATTTGTTTGCAATTTTGGTCCAAAATCTGAAGTGTTTGATGTTGACTATTTGTTTTCCAATCTGAAAGTGATTTTTTTCTTTTGTTTGAATGTTTGAAAACACTTGGAAAGCATAATATTTTTTCTTTTTGAAACAAACAAAATAGAGACAAGAATGATCCTAGGTTAGACCAGGACAGTATTCGCTAGATTCCATGGAACCGCATATTCTTAGCGTGTGAATCTAGAAGCTTAGTTGCATGGGGCTCCCCTTTACATTGCACTCACTTCTTAGGCCAACCAAGCTTCCAAACCCCATGAAACTCCCATGGTAGATTGATCACCTATACTAAAAACTGCAAAGATGTGGATGCCTTCACACCGACCAATGTTGCGCTAGAAAATAGAAGGATTTTGGCTATTACAAAAAGGTGTTTAGTTCGGGACCCCCATTCGAGTGGCCATACATGGAGCACAAGATTAATCTCTGATTAGGATGCACTCTAGCCTGAAGAGGTTATGCTCAATAGGGTTTTAGGGAGTACTACTCGGTCTATATGACACATCTGCACTTGTAATCCTAGGATTTCCCTTAGGATTCACATTTATATATCAGTCGGGGGTAGCTTGGCTTTAGCTCCGTTGCGGTTTGAGTCACCTTAGGGTGAGTACTTTTTCCCACCAAGGAAGGCCCAATTTCTAGAGTCAATAATTGTTTCTCTTACACCCAATATTGCACAAGTGTGCAAGGGGAGAGTTTACTTCAATTATTGAATCAAGGTAAATACAAAATGGATGGGTCTGGTTTTCTGATCACCTAGTTTGCACAAGGTGAGAGCATAATCACCTACCACCCCAAAAAAAATAAAGAAAAGGACAAGCAATGTTCCTTTTAGTGCACCAATTGAAGTGTTATCTAATCTAGAAATCACAAGCACAATGTTTCAAGATAAAGCCCTTGGACAATCAAACCTACAAAACCACAACAAGAAATATGTCTTGGACCCACGAAAGACTCAAAGCCACATGCTGATGCAAACCATTAGTAACCAAAAAGATCCTAGACTATAGATTGCAAAAGAAGAAACAAAATGCCAAATAGAAATGAAGTGGGATCTGGAAAAAATTCGAGAGGAAATTTTCACCAAGCAAATGCGTCACAGCAGAGCGATTGCGTCATTTTGAGTGACAAATGCATCGCGGTTCTAGATTCTATAATCTGTTAGACAAATGTGGCAACCTAGAAGATAAATGTGTTGTGACCTAGAGAATTCAACACTCTGTAAAGCGTATGTGTCACGACAGAGCAGATGCGGCATTTTGGACAGTGAATGTGTCGCGCGCCATAACTGTAGCTGCAAAAACAAAAAAGTCATATGGAAAAAAATAAAAATGTGTGATTTGGTGTTGGGTTCACCAATGTAACTAAGGGAAATTATCCTAGGGTTAGCAAATCAAATGCATAAACATAAAAAACCAAAGTAGTAATGAAGTGCAAAAGAAAAACATGAAAACATAATGAAAGATCTCAGCAAATGTCTTCAATCTCCATGGATGACCTCCATTACACCTTCTCAACTTGCTACAAATATGATGTCGCTCTCAAATTTCTGATGAGAAAATTAATTACAATGACAAGACCTAAGCAAATGTTGAAGGATTTGATATAACATGCAAATACTATGCTAATATGCAACTAGTGAGCATAGAACTATGTCTAAATTATGTTAAATACGATGCTAATATGACTATGACGAAATGACAATATTGCAAGAGTATGACAAGAGTGCAAGATATCCTAAGATTTCCTAAAACAAGATTGCATGAGATGACAAAATGAGACCAAATTTTCCATTTTATAGAAAATGCAATTTTCAGTGTATGGCCATGATTAAAGATTGACAAATTCCCTAGAATCAATGGACAAGATTCAATTTGACAACTCACAATTAGGGTTAGGGAAACATTAGGGAAAATTCAAAATTAGTGGACAAGATTGATTTTTAGAAAATCAAATCAAGGATGTACAATACATGTGACAAGAGATAAGACTGTCACATAAAAAGAGGTGGTTGGAAAATCAAATAATAATATCAATTAATTTGATTTTTAGGGAAAAAGACTATTTTGAATTAAAAATAAATTTTATTCAAAAGGTGGGACCACATAATAGTAAATAATTAATTCAAATTATTTACTAAGAGAGAGAAATGTCAAATGAGAATTAAATAATTAAAATAATTATTTAATTAGAGAAGGTGACCAATAATTAAATAAATTAAAGAATCTATTTAATTATGAGAATAATTTGAAAATTAGTGAAATATTAAATAAATAAATAAAATTTATTTATTTAATAATCAAGAAGACATAAATGGGTAAAGATGATTAAATAACTTAAGAAATTTATTTAATTGTGAGAAGACTTTAGACAATTAGTGGCATATTAAATAAATGAATAAAATTTATCTATTTAATAATCAAGAGGAATAAATAGGACATGAATTAATTAAATAATTATGAATTTTTTAATTAATAGACAGAAGTGGACCAAGGACATAATTAAAATGTCTTAATTATGCTAGGAAGAAATGGTGGAAAAATAGAGCTTGCAGGCCTAGGTCATTTTTATGTGTCTACAAAAGGAACCCTGTGATGATGTCTGAAAGATGAGGAGGCCTTGACTGCCTCAACCGAGGTGCATAATGACATATGTGGTTCACACTCAAGTAGTATGACCTTGGCCAAGAAATTGTTGAGGACGGGGTATTATTGGCCTACTATGGAAAGAGAAGCACATGAATATGTCAGAGGGCGTCTACAATGTCAGCAACATGGGGACCTCATTCATGCACCATTTCAAGAGCTTCATCCTATTGTCACACCATGGCCCTTTTCACAGTGGGGGCTCAATCTCATTGGAAAAATCACCCCCCTTCATCTAGTGGCCACAAGTTTATCATTACCACCACTAAATACTTTACAAAGTGGGTGTAAGCTATACCAATGACCTACATTACTAGAAAGAAGATATCAAATTTCATCCTAAACTATTTAATATGTCGCTATGGTGTCCCACAAGCCTTTGTCTCAGATAATGGGACACCATTCAAAAATTAGGATGTCCATGACTTATGCAAAAAATTCAAAATCCAACATCACTTTTCCACCCCGTATTATCCCAAAGGAAACGAACAAGCTAAGGCTAAAAATAAGACCATTATGAAAATCCTCAAGAAAACGGTCAATGAAGCTGGTCATGATTGGCATCTCCAACTGAATCTCGCCCTTTGGGCCTATCAAACCAATATCTGCACACCAACAAGTGCCACCCCCTTCTCCTTGGTCTACGGATCAGAATCCATATTACCCATCAAGATCAAGCTCCCATCACTAAGAATATCACTACAGAATCTCATCACGGATAAGGAATACCAGGTATCATGACTGAATGAGTTGGAATTGCTAGATGAATGGTGAATGAATGTCTTGAACCACTTGTAGGTGTATTCAAAACAACTCAAGTGAAGTTATAATAAGAAGATCAGGAGAAGGACCTTTCAAGTCAGAGAACTTGTGCTAATGGAGAACCAAAAGAACATCTGAAACCCAAACAACAAAGGTAAACTTGAACCCAATTGGTTGGGACCCTTTGTCATCACAGTGAGTTAAAAGTCAGAGGCATATTGGCTATCAACACCTAAATGTGAACCTCTGCAGCAGTCCATCAACAACTCCCATCTCAAAAAAATTTATGCCTAAATTTTTAAAGGTATAGAACCAAAAATATTAAAAAATCAGAAAATGTCCTTAAAAAAGGGTCACCTTGATGAAAATCTAGCAAACAGGCATCTTGGTGAGAACAAAAAAATCAAAAAAGCAAAAAATCCAAAAAAAAATCAGAAAAAAGGATCAAAAATAGTAAAGAGGAAAAAACCATCCTATAGTGAAAACCACTTTGATGGCACTTTGGGAAAGTACCTTGATGAAAACCTAGAAAACAAGTGCCTTGTGTAAATAAGCACTTTCCATCCACCAAGATCTTCACGACTCGTTCTGCATCATCCATTCATTATGCTTCCATCATCCATAACCCATCTGTATTTGCATCATAGTTTGATTCTATGTTTGTGTCATGATCCCCCCTAGTACTACTCGACCCATTCTCAAGGTCAGTTTATCCTGCCTCTATCAGAGTAGTCTATTGTTCATGCTGGGGGAATATTCTCATTGGATTAGATTTGTGTATGTTCTTGAAATCCCAAAAATTAGAAAATCCAAAAAACATCAAAAAATCCAAAAAGCATTCATAAAACCAAGGAAATCCAAAAACATTTGAAACATATCAAAATCCCAAAATAGGTCAAAAAGTCAAAAATAGAGTCATTTTGTCAAACTATGTAGTCTATGAGCCTTGAACGTAGGCAAGGTTGATCTTTTATCATCCCTTGAGACACTTAGGTCAACCCTTTAGGATTAAGTCATAATAAACTGGCAATCCATTTGTTCATATCTCATCAATAATCAATTTTGTGTTAGTCAAACTATGTGGTCTCTATGTGTGTAACGTAGGCAAGGCTAATCTGTTGATCAATCCCTGAGGCCTAGAGGATAGGTCTTTAGGTTAGTCTCTTGGTCAAAATCTCAGAAAACTCCAAAATATTCAAAAATTTGAAAATCAAAACATTTGTAAAATCTTGAAAAATACAAAAAAAATAGCCTCAAAACATTTCAAAACATCAAAAACATCCAAATATTTGAATAAAACCCATCCATCTCATCTCGCATTCACCCACAATAAACATCACTTGTAATAAATCAATCATCATCCCCAACCTTTGGTAAAAGAATTGGAAACAAGTCTGGAAGTTCAAAACTCAAAACTCGAAATGTCAAGGTCTCAAGTCTAGGTTATTACGTAAACAAGTTGATCAACTCTTTGTGTCAATAGCCTATCATCGAATCAGTCCCAAATCAATCATCTGATAACATCATGTCCTAGGATGTATCCTTCCTAAAATGGACATCAACATCAGGCATCACCATAGTTTAGTCTTGGCTAGCAGTAGGAAGAACATTAGCTTGTTTGTTTACTTTATCTTTGTCTTTTGGCTTATCTTATTGTGCTCATTGTAAAAACCTCTCAATGATGTCCAAACAAAGGAATTTAGAGAGAAAGGAATGGGGAAATGATCATTATATTTTTATCTGTTGTGCTTGTTAGATATTTTTGTAATATAACTTGGGCATGTGTGCTTTACTTGGTTTGTAGGGAGGGTGTTTTAGGTGTCTTGTTGACCACATAGGAAGGCTTGATTTTCTATGTTTTGGTCCAAGATATTTGAGATATTTGAACTATATTCTGAATAAGGTTATGTATGTCAGGTGTGAATAGGAGTACTCCTATCTGATTTCTGATTCAAATTCCATCACACTAGGTGCAACGCCATCTTGGTTTTGTATACCTTGATGCATCACATCTATGTGTGTTATCAACATAAGGTAATTAGCCCTTTTAAGGTCCCAATTCCTAATAATAAAATCATCCATCTCTCATCACCATCTCTAACAAAGTTGGCTTGTTGAATCCTCTTGTCATCATCTCATTTCTTCTTTTCCACACTATCATCATACTAGGATAGTTAATCATCATCGCCAGTGCATCCATCCTGCATCCACAAACCATTAGCATACTCCACATCATAACATATCATATAAGAAACATTGATCATCTCACATGTATGCTCATCATCAGAATAAAGATATGTTAGTGTAAGCATCTCATAAAAAATACATTTTCATAGAACATCCATTGCATAATCATACAGGTATCATCACATCATCCATCTCAAATGCATTCCATCAACATTTAAGTTGTTTAGGATAATATAGATTGGTTATTCTAAGCATGTTAAAACCATTGCATTTTCCTCATCATCATAACCATCCATATGTCCATCTTGAACCTCTTTGTCATGAGATCGACCTCCAAATCGAACTTTTTGCTCGATCTCTTGAGGAGTAAATGTACTAGTATACATCTTTGCATTGCGGCATCCAAAAAAATCATAATTTTTTTGAATTTTGATCGTAGCAAGTACATTGCTTCAAAGAGGGGAAAAATGTGGACATGCAAAATTGACATCATGCATTCCTCATATTTAATTAAATCATATTCGCCCATCAATTAAATAAATCAAGTTTATTTGATTAATCTCCTAAGGTTATCTTTTTAATTAAATAAATCATTTTATTTAATTATCTCCTAAAGTTTCTTCATTTAATTAAATCAAATGTATTTAATTAAATGGCTAATGTCCATTATTTCCTAAAGTTTCTTCATTTAATCTAAATCAAATGTCATGCCAAATAATCTCTATCTAAAGTTATTTAAGTCATGATTAACTTCTAACACTAATCCTATTTTCTCTAGCTTTTGCCACTTGCACAAGAAATCATTTACTTTGATTTATTAATTCTTCTAATTTCCCTCAACATGGCATAAAAGGAGAATATTCTTCCAAATTTGAAAATCCCTCCAAATGGAATTTTTCCTTCCAACAAAGCATTTAACTCCTCTCTTACATGTCTCCCACTTGGCATTTAAGACCCTTTCTTCTCCCTCGAACAATCCAACTTTCAAATTTGAAAAGCCACCTAATGTCATTTATCATGCACATTGACCAAAATGTGCTCAACCTTCATCCTCTCAGCTCTTGACAAGTGGCATCTTGTCATTGGCTCAAGATTAGTCCCACATTCATCCATTTTTCCTCACCTATAAATGAGAGTTTTTTCTTCTCATTTTGGATCCACAAGTTATGCATTTTGAATCTACACTCTTATGCAAAAGTCCATTATTTTCACTTGAGTTCATATCATTTTCATAGCATCTCCATCATTTGGCTTGTCAAAGGGTTAGGAAAGGTCCACTTTTCATATCAAAGTGGCACCAATCCACTATGGAATAGGTATGCATTATGCTTCTTTAAGCTTTCAATTAGTCTATGTTGTTATTTTATTTACATTATGAGGCATGACAAATTATTTCATAGGAGCACTATTATGTTTGCATAGTTTGAACTAACCCAGGCTAATGAGAGTTGAAGTTTAAATTGTTTGCATATTTGTGGTGATTACAAAAACCAATGTTGTTTGATTTATGGCTTTGGTTTTCTAAATATGGTTGGAACAAAATAAAATAATTACTCTTGTTGATTCTATGTTTGGGTACATTAGGTATTATTGATTATTGTTGTCTGCCTTAGGCTATATTGGGTGTATTTTAATATTAATATATATGTGTATATATATGTATATATGTGTACATATATACATATATTTATATATATATATATATATATATATCAATTTTATGTTGTTGATTATATTTATGTATATAGTTTGTCATTGTTAGTTTTTGAGAATGCGTTGTTGAGAATACTATATTGTTTCAATTTTGGATAGGGTTGTGTTGAGAAATGAGTCTATTTTAACTTGGGTATGTTTCTATGAATCTTTGCAGGTTTTTGTTTATGGCCACTGTTTTGTGGATATGTTTGGAATGGAATAAAATTGTTGGTGTTATGCACCATCCCCATTGGACAAGAACCATAGATCAAATAGAAATCATAATTAACCTATGAAAAGAAAAATCATATTAAGCAGTAGATATGAATATTGTGTGCATCTGATTTCAGATAGATACATGTCTGGACCTTTTGCAACCATCAATGTATGCGAAAAATACAAGATAACATCCAACCACCTTCGAAGAGATCCCATAGTTCATGAATGCACTTGCACCTTCACAGAAGCTTGCCATCCTCACTCACAGCTACCTTCAACAACAACATAAACCCATAGAATGACACCCAACAATACGTTATCGATAACTTCATAGACATTCATTTCACAAACATATGTATGTATACATAGGTTGACTGAAATGAGGAAGAACAAGACAAGGGCTATTGGCCACCCTGCATTATGAAAAGAATAAGCAGAGCAACAAATATATAAGGATGGTGTTTACATCTAATTTGACATACACAGATATCCAAAGTGGAGAAAAGAGGAATAAAACACTACAAAACAAACACATTTGATTTGTGCATATACATCCAACACATGGAATAGATGTATTTAGAGTTGCAAAACAAATTCCACATCAATGTATATGTCTCGAAATTTAGTTGATATCCATAGGTGGACCTCAAACATGTGAATATTGTTTGGATTAAATGTCAAAAACACATAGATCTGTGCATATGAAATATCAAAGTCTTGCAATTCTTGTTAAGGCACAATATTTTTTGTCGATTGTTGTTGGCAAGCTTGGGTTTTTTTTTTTGGCTTAGTTTGTTGTTGTGTTGTTTTTTTTGTTTTGCAACAATCAACAATACCCTTTGGAAAATAACATTTACTATTTTAGAGATACTCAAGGAATGCTTTTCTCATTTTTCACCTCTTCCGTCACCGCTGCCCTGTTGCCATTAGCTACACCTCTTCCACTTTCATTCAAAAAAATACAAAATAGCCTGCAACCGGTTTCATAGAAATTCCATAGCCAATGATTGGACTTGCACCTTTACAAAAGCTTGCTCTCACTACTGACAGCTACTATATATGTGTACATATATACATATTTATATATGTATATCTATATATATGTATATATATATGTGTGTATATATATGTGTGTATATATATATATATGTATATGTATATGTATATGTATATGTATATGTATATTTATTGTTTCGAATTATAATATGCTTCTGTTCAATAAGGACTCTGTTTTTTGATTGGTTTGCTACTATTAATTTATGAGGTGTCGTTGAGAACGCTATATTGTTTCATATTTCCATAAGGTTTTGTTGTGAAAGGGGTATATTTTTTGTTTGCTATGTTGTTGTGAATCTTTGTGGGATTTTTTATGTGGCTTTCGTTTTGTGGCTATGTTTTGAACAAAATAAAATTGTTAAAGTTATGCAACTTTTGTTGGTGTTGTGATTTTTTGTGGGCTTATTTTAATGGATTTCATTTTTTTTGGGATCCTTTTATTTAATGGATTCCATTTTTTGCTTGTGTTTGTAACATAATGAAATTTTAAAGATAGTGTATATTTTGTCAATTTTTATTGGGTGGCATGGGTTATATTTCTGCATTGGTTTGTTACTCTGTATTTAAATGAAACAATATTGTTATCAATAGTGACAAACCCATACAAAGAACATCCTTGCAAAAGTTGAACCATAAATCAAACAATATTGGTGTGAACAAACTATATAGTTTTTTTTCAACACAACCTTATCAAAAAGCTAACAATATACCCTAAAACAACATAACTTGTAAAACATTAACTTTTTCATTGCAACATATATATATATATATATATATATATATATAGTATATATATATATATATATATATATATATATATATATATATATATATATATATATATATATATATATATATATAGTATATATATACATATAAAAAATATTATATATACATACATAGTTAACACACACAACATATACATACATATATTCAGTATGCATATATATGTAGAGAGCATATATTATATGTATATATATATGTATATATATATATATATATATGTATGTATTTATATGTATATATATCTATATATATATGCATATATGTATCTATATATCTATGTATATGTATATATGTGTATATATATGTATGTATATGTATATGTATATATGTGTATATATATGTATGTATATGTATATGTATATATAACGTCCAAAACATTGACTATTTTGTTGCATTGCAACCATAGATGGTAAATGGAAGCAACAAATGAGACAATATAGCTTAAGGTGGACATCAATAGCACGAAATCCATAACATTAACTATTTTATTCTATTGCAACCACTACCATAAAATGTTGAAAATCAAAGTTATAGACCTATGCAAAACCTTTCACGCAAAAGGGTGGTCCATATACAACTTATGTGTATACATATATATGTATATGTATATTTCTATGTATATATGTATATATATGTGTATGCATATATACATATATGTATATATATACATATGTATATATATACATATGTATATGTATAGTATATATAGTATGTACATAGATATATGTATATATATGTATATCTATATGTATATAAATGTATGTGTGTAATATGTATTGTATGTACATACATATATGTATATATGTATATCTATATGTATATATATGTATATGTATAGTATGTATAGTATGTACATACATATATGTATATATATGTCTATGTATATATATGTCTATGTATATATATGTATATGTATACGTGTATGGCTATTTGTGTCAACTTTGCTTAGAATTTTCGTTAGCTATGAGTTTTAGCTTTCCACCGGGATGGCTATAATGGAATAAAATAGTTAATGTTTTGTAATTCATTCTATTTTTGCATAATCACCACACTAAACTTCACACTTTTTTGTTATTGTTCCAGACCATGTTCCATCCATAATGCAGTATTTGATGGACTAATGTGTTACAAACAACCTTTGAAAATAATGATATTGACTACAAAATTAGTAACAATGGTCGAATAGACAATCATATCTTAATGTACCCCGCATATATTGTAATGATCAATATTCATTTCACCATTGATTAGAGTGGTGGGAAATGTATATTCTTGCTCGGGGGTTTGGTGAGAGCCCATGAGGATCCATGACCCAATATGGTAGGGTGGAGAGCAGGCCTTATTGTGTTGAGTTTTATTTTATAGTTTTTATGTACAGATTGCTATCTTTCTTGCATAGGATTCACAAAAAAATCATATGTTTTAGGTTATGGTTAAAATGTAGTAAAATAGTTGATCTTATACACTTTATGTTAGCTTCCATTAGCCATTGTTGATAATTTTTATCTTGCTTAATCTATATCATTCCACTTTCGAGAAGGTGATGAAAGGTTATAACTTTTCTCAAAATTTTGGTCAGCCTTCCCGATTTTTAGGTCTTTTGCATTGTGTTAAAGGTGGTGGAATGTTTTTTTAAAAAAGTGTTTGTCATGACGATAGAGGAGGCTAGTGAAGTGGCATCATCATGCACAACTATAGAGGAGGCTAGTGAAACAACATCAACATTAATAGTTGTATGGTTTTCACGTAGTGGTGATGGTGCAAGTAGCATATGTTTTAAAGTCCTCAGAAAATAAAATGAATGTATATGCAGTTATCGATAATGTATTGTTGGGTGTCATCCTCTAGGTTTATGTTGTTGTTGAAGGTAGCTCTAAGTGAGGATGGAAAGCTTCTATGAAGGTTCCAGTCCGTTCATCGGTTGTGGAATCTCTGTGAAGGTGGTTGGATGTTATCTTGTGTTTTTTCCATGCATTGATGGTTGCAAAAGGTGCGGGTTCTGATAAATTTTTGTTCATTTTTTGCATGTGGTGGAGAAAGAACGGAGGGAAGAGAAAGAAAATAGAAAGAGATGTAATTGAAGGAAGCAAGAAGAGGTATATATATTTTATTTTCTCCACCCATCATCTGGTTGCTCTTAGCCAGTTCTATAATCTCTTCATATTCATAGTTTCTCCAAAAAAAATTCTTCTCCCTTAGAAGAGAGAGTTCAAGAAGTTGGATGTTGATATTCCAGTAAACATGCTAAATAGATGAATGAGCTTTGTGAATGAAGTTAAAGCAACTATGAAGATGAAGTGATTATAAGAATGGCTAAGGAAATGAGAGCATTGATTTCACCATTCATCACAGTAGTAGCCACTGAATATTAAAGAGCAGGCCTCATTTTTTTCTCTTCCATTTTATATTTTCTATGTGTGCAAGTGAATTGGTCACTTGAAATTTGTTTTTTGTGATTATGTGTACACCCGTGTTTCTATTTTCCTAGATACTACAACATACATAGAAACAATTAGAGTGCACTATAAATTAATCAAGTTGATCGTCTCCAACAATACTGTTCATTGGCATGATCATGAAAAGTTGCTCTACTTTATGGTAAGTAATTGCAGTGGTTTGGTGATAGCCGATGATACTTCATTATCCAATATGGTAGGGTGGAGAGCATGGCTCCTTTTGTGTGTCCAAACTTTAATCCATTTTGTGCAAAAGATCTGTCCTTTGTACTAGAACTTTTGCATTGGAATGTGGTTATGATTTTTTAGCTTTCTATCACAATGGTTGTAATGGATTAAAATAGTTAATTTTATGTAGTTCATTCTTCTTTTGCATAATCAACATACTAAACTTCACACTTTTTTGTTATTCTTGCAAACCATATTCTATCCATAATGCAATATTTGATGGACTAATGTGTTGCAAACAACCTTTCAAAATAATTATAGTGGTTGCAAAATTAGTAACAATTGTCAATTACACAATCAGAACCTAATGTACTCTATATTGATTGTAATAAGCAATATTCATTTCAGCATTGATCAGAGTGGTGGGAAATGTATATTCTTGCTCAGGGGCATGGTGAGAGTCCATGAGGCTCCATGACTCAATATTGTAGGGTGAAGAGTAGGCCTTATTGTGTTGAGTTTTATTTTATATTTTTTATGTAGAAATTGTTATCTTTCTAACATAGGATTGATAAAAAATTCATATGTTTTAGGTTATGGTTACAACATAGTGATGCAGGAGCATCCAGTGGTGTGAGGGCAATCTTGCATCACCCAAAAGATGATTTCCATTTTTGTTCCTTTTGTTTTCTTTTTGTAGATGTTTTTGTATTTCTGGATACCCTTTTCGTCAAATAAGAGTTTCCAACCTTCAGAACAGTTTTTCTGCTTTTTCTGCTCAACTGCTATTTTTAGCAGGTTTGCATTTGAAGTCGTGGGAAGACATAAATTTATGGGAAGGTTCAGGATGGAAAAATACACAGTCTGGTGAAAGAATCAAGTCAAGATCATTCATGACTTGAAAGTTATTCAAGTTCCAATTTCTGCTTTTTGACCTGAAAAACCTTCCGAGCTCAGTTTGAGGCACCAAACGATCCCGGAAAAATTTGCGAAAACGCCAAAGTAGTCCGCCAAAGGCCCACTTTGCAAAAATCATCTTTTCGAGACTTTCCGAAAAGGTATTATCATTGAAGATCCAACGGTCGGATTAAAAGTTATGGCTGCCGGAAGTTGGTGCATATTTTAGAAATGTGCTAATTTTCAACTGTGAATTTAACTTGAATTTCAAATTGTAATTTTGGCGCCAAACCATCAAAAATCTTATCTCGAAGGTTGTTTTTGGTTCCAAACCAAAATGGGCCTATTTAGGGGCTTGTTTCTGATTTTTGGGTAACTTTTTGGGGAAAGAAGTTCACATGCTGTGAAAGGGGATCTGGGTAATTTTCTGTAAGTTTGTAATTTGCATGTATCACAGAGCTCGAGGATTTGTGATCCTCTGCATGTAATATTTTTCATTATTGAATAATAAGAAAGTTTGCTAGTTGTGTGCATTATTTCTGTGTCTCGGGTTTGCTCCCTCGTCACATAGTAAAATAGTTGATCTTATACACTTTGTGTTAGATTGCATTGGGCATTGTTGATTATTGTTGTCTTCCCTAAGCTATATTTTCCATTATTGAGAAGGTATTGTTGAAAAGGCTATATTGTTTCAATTTTTGATAGGGTTATGTTGAGTTGTTGTCAATTCCCTCTTGCTCTCCCTTTATGCTTTGCATTTTGTGGTTGAATTTTTAAGTTTCCTCCCTGATCATATAATTTCTCTTAGCCAATTTTACAATCTATTCATATTCACAGTTGCTCCAAAGAACATGCTTCTCCCTTGGGAGAGATAGTTCAAGAACGTGGGTGTTGATATTCTAGTTTATATGCTAAACAAATGAACGATCTTTGTGAATGAAGTGATTGTAAGTGTGGCTATGAATCAACATCCCACTTCTTCAACTCTCTTTCCCAAAGGAGAATAGTTGATGATGCTCCATGACCCAATATGGTAAGGTGGAGAGCAGGCATGCTTTTGTGCTTCCATACTTCAATTCATTTCGTACAAAAGGTTTCCCTAGATTTTATTTACTTACTATGTTCTACTACAGCTGTATTGCATCATTTTTGTAATTAATTGTATAAGTCATTATATTTTCTGATTTATTTGTCTACCAATGTTGTGTGTTTATTACACTAAACTTTAGATAATACTTTTATGTTTGTAGCTAGCCACAACCTAGACAGTTATGCTCTGCAACCCTTTTGATGCCATTAGATCTTTTATTAACTCATTGGTGGTTGAAACATTAATGTCACCATTCGTCATAGTGATGGAGAATTTATTTTCTTGCTCACTAGTTTGTTGAGAGCACACGATGCTCCATGGGCCAATATGGTAGGGTGGAAATCGGCCCTTGTTTTGTTTTGTACATAATGCGTTCTCTCACATGCACTAGGAATGGCTAAATTATAATTGCTTTATTTGTCCTATTGCAAGTACAGAGCAAGATATGTATTATAAAATATAGAACTTTGATATCTCTTGATTTGGACATTGTGTATGAATTAGACATAATCACTGTACTAAAATTCACACTTTGTATACAAATAATTTTTATATGGTCTGACCCTTGTAGTGAAATTTTTACATAGGACTGTAGATGTGAAATTTAGCTTCCTCTTGTGATTTTTGTAATGGAGTAAAATAGTTAATGTTATGTAGTTCATTGTGTTTTTTCATAATCACCACACTCAATTTCACACTTTTTTATTATTCTTGCAGACCATGATCCAACAATGATGTGGTATTTGATGAACTAATGTGTTACAAAAAACCTTCCTGAATAATGATAATGACTGTAAAATTAGCAACAATGGTCAAATAAACAATCAGATCCTAATGTACTCTATATTGATTGTAATACACAATATTCATTTCACCTCTAATCCCAGTGGTGGCCAATCTATATTCTTTCTCAGGGGTTTGGTGAGAGTCTATGAGGCTCCATGACCCAATATGGTAGGGTGGAGAGTAGGCCTCATTGTGTTGAGTTCTACTTTATATTTTTTATGTAAATATCATTATCTTTTTGATGTAGGATTCAGAAAAAAATCACATTTTTAAGCTTATGGTTACAATGGAGTAAGATAGTTGATCTTATACACTTTATGTTAGATTCCATTGGGCATTTTTGATTATTGTTCTCTTGCTTATACTCTACATCACACAAATAATTAAATTGTTTTAATGATAATTCATCTATGCTACTTTGTTGCTAGCTATGAAAAGATCTTTAGTTTGTATCATAAAGAATTGATGCAGTAGCTAAATTATGGGGTGGCCTTATATAATCATGAATTCAACTAATAGTATGCCATGATTATTATTTCCCATCTAAATAAATATTAGTAATGTCATCAATTATTTAGACATTCAACCTTATCCATAATAATATTATATTTTGATTAACTAATAAAACTTAATGATATTGGTATTATTTTTAGATTGTTTTAACTATAATTCATCTAGGGTACTTTGTTACTAGCTATGAAAATATCCTTATTTTTTATCATACAGAATTGATGCAATGGCTAAATTATGGGGTGGGCTTATATAATTATGAATTCAACTAATACTATTCTAGCATTATTATTTCCCAAATAAATACACATTAGTAATGTCATCAATTTAGACAATGAACCTTATCCATAATAATATTATATTTTGATTAACTAATAAAACTTAATGATATTGGTATTATTTAATGAGATCTTTTCAAATTTAATAATAATATTTTTGTTTAATTAACAACTTAATTACATAATATTATTATTTACCACACCAAACTACTTACCAATAATAATGATGTTATAACGAAATAATTAATTGAATGTTAATAGAATTGTTCTTTAACCAATACTTATACCTCTATATGTGTGTATATATATTCAACAAAGTTACTTTTTCACCAACTATTACTTATGCACTTTATTCTTTATATACATATCCTCCTTTTAACTCAGTAGGGTTAATACCCTCCTTTGGTTCCCATTATAATTTCAAATAAAATAATGACAATAAACTATAATGTAAAAATGAGATACAATATTGTTGCCACTCAATCACTTTAATTGTCGCCTATAATATATCTAGCCATCTATTTACGAAAATTATATAACAATCTAGGATTGTATTAATTACATGTGAGGTGGGGACTTATAGACATGCATTGCATATTACTTGGTTATATAGGTGGAGTTATGGCATCTAATCATAAAAATGATATTCATTTTCTTGTGCGTACTATGCATGAAGCCCAATCTGGTAAACTCATTGATAATTCTCAACATTTAATGGTTATCTCTAAAAAAGTGAATCTTATTGTCACCTCATTAACCCTAATATTGTTATAGATGATGTACTCTATTATTTAGAGCATGCTTTGACAATGAAAAATAATGGGTATACAATCCCCACTATGCTTCCTTTAGAATTATGCATGTTTGACTTCACAAAGTTGTATTGTTCGTTGGATTCCCTAATATGAAACTATATGATGTCTACATCTACTACGACATATACCCAATATTTCATATGCCTTTCATAGCTACTATGCCCACTCATGCCATTCACATTCTAATGTTCTTCTAGTCTCACTATCTGCACATCACTTTCCTTTCATGTTGCTCTCCGCCTATCGGCTCATTGTTGCATGTTACTACATGGAACTGCTAGTTATTTTAGTGTGGTAGAAGAACAAATTGTTGGAGACCATTTCCTTGATCATATTTGGGTGACACAATAAAACCTCAAATCCAAAATATAAACATTTGTTTAAACCTTATGACTAGTAGTGAGATATGACTCATAATAAAGAGAATAAGGGTTCCATATGAAAATTGTATAAGATGGTTGCATATTAATATATATGTACTCCTAAACATTCATGCTATCAAATGTAATATCAAAGATGAACACAACTGTCTTGAAATTTGTACAAGAAGACACTTAGTTCAATGAAAAGCTATGCAATAAAATCACCTTCTCAATGTCTCATACATATGAATGTGCATTGAAAAATTGAAGCTCAAATTGCAACACTTAACACCCTAGACTAGGTCAACAATAAAGACCAAAAAAAGAAGTTATAGCAACACAAATATAGCAAACCTTCATGATATAGGGAAAAATACATAATATGTCTCATGAAGATCTAATGAGTTTGTGATAGATGTCTCAACATTCTTCACCTAGCTAGTCAATTTAATTCTCATGTTTCTCCAACCAATTAGCTCAACAACCAACCAACTCAACCATTGAAATCATGGTAGGTCCAAAGATTCACAAAATCAGTCTTGCATAAGATAGGAAATACCTATGGACTTTGACATCATGAACCCCATACAAAAAGTACTACGAAAATATGTAATTGAAGTTCAATTTATTCTCTTGATTTCTAAGGGAAAGCAAATCTAGGCTACATAATCACCACTCTTGTAGAACTTTAAGAAAAAAAGACCATTAACACCTCATAAAGGACTTGAACAGCATCCTTTAAAGTATAAGGATCCTTGTATAATCATATTTTAGATAATAGAACAATTTTATCCTACTTCATTAATAACACTAACTATATCTATCTTCCTTTTGAATTAATACCCTAACATACTCTCCCGACAAATCAACTACCTAAAGATCCCCTTTCCTTGAAAGTAAATGCCATAGAATATCTGAATCTCAAACCAGAAAACCAACTAGCAGAAAACTTGAGCCTATAGCTTTTTGAATGGGGACACAAGTGAGTTCGAAAAAGATATACATGGATAATTACTTGTTGAGTAGAGTTTATCCAGTGAAACAATCACAACACCAACTATCACATAAAACTTAATTAACCTTTGAAAAGTTAAGCCTTGAGTGAGCAGACACACTAGGCTCACCATCTATACCAACTAGGAGACTCGTGGCACCTTGCTATTCACCCTCGCATTCATGGATCCATTCATTTTGGTAGTATTTCTCTATGGAATCCAACTGTCTACCTTGCGCTCCCCTCCCTCTGTATTTCTTTGTGGCTTGTAAGAAAAAACCATGTATGTCATCTTCAAGACAATGGCCAATTAGCGTTCATCAATGGCCTCCCATGTAACACCTAATGGTTAGCAAAAAGATGAAAGTAGTTCATTTTATTAAAAGGCACTTTCTGCTGCAAAGGTTTCATCCGCTGTAATCAGGAAATGTAATGCAGCATCCAACACACGGACTCTTGGATGATAAAACAATGAGATTTGAGGGCCCACCTTCATCACCAACAAACTGTGCCCTTGGCCATCAGGAACTCACTACATCATATATTATGAGACTCCAATTGCCACCAAGACCAGCACCCAGAATACGAATGACCTAGAGCGCAAATCAGGCAGCACGGAGTGGATATTAATTGGCTTAGCCAACTCTCTGCTATGTAGGATCGAGTTCGCTGAGCTGGTAATTGGTAATTTATAAAGGGAATGAACATCGCTTAAAAACTAGTGATTGCCACCAGTCGTTTAGTTAGCTTACGTTGATCTTCATGCAATAAGCTAACTAAGCAACAACAGTCAGTTTCCGTCAATTTCTTTCTGTTGACAACAGATGATGATTGACATGCATGTTTCAGTCAATTTCTCTCTTTAACAATGGACGATAATTGAAATGCAGAAGCTAACTAAAGCAATAACCATTTTTTTTATTTCTTGCAATAAGCTAGCTAAAGCAAATTATAGTTTTCTTGCTTTTCTCCATCCCTTATCACCGTAATTTATGTTTCTGTGGTAGTTCTTGTAACTATTCTTCATGAATTTTTACTATTGAGGAAATATAGAACTTTAATTCTGTTCTTTGCTCTGTTCTTTTCTTTATTTCCAATCTGCAAGTTTTTCTTGCTTTTCCAGCCAGATCTTTAATTCATTTTGCAGGTTCAGCTACAATTTTACATGCTATCAGAGCTTAAGGGAGCTAGGAAGAAGGAGAATAAACTTTTTTTTCAGGTACTGAAGATTTGAGCTGTTGAAAAGAATGGAATTTCCAACCTCTATCAATCTCTCACCATACAACTATTATGAATGGAAGCCAAAGATTCTGCTTCAACTCAGAAATAGAGGTTTATATCAAATAGTCATGGCAACAAAGGTTGAACCAAATTCTACAGTTGAAAAATCCAAATATTTCAACCGCATGGATGAGGCCTTCGATATCCTATGCTTATCCATGTCTCCAGAATTGTTGTTTCATGTTGAAGCATGCAAAACTCCAAATGAGGTTTGGACTACGGTGGAGATTCTTTTTGGGAAGCAAGATGAGATGCAAGGTCACATCCTTGAAAATGGGCTCAACTTATTAGATCCAAACAAACTTGAAAATATTTGAGACTTTTTCCCAAGGTTCAAGGCCTTATTACTCTAGTTGAAAGGATGTGGAATTGACAAATCCTAGCAAGAAAGAAAATTAGTTCTTTGCTATTTTATCAAAATTGGGTCTACAATATCTTGTATTTGTCTCCACTTTTCACACAGTTAGACTTACAACAAGAGCAAATTGTAAGATACCCACACTTGATGGTTTTATTGAGTCCCTGATACATGAGCAAGATAAGCTCATAAAAATGGGTACGTTAAAAAATTTCAAAGCTCATGCTCTTACTATGAAAGCAAGTGGGAAGAACAATTTGAAACTCAATCAACAGTCCAAAGGCAAAGGGAAGAAGGAATTGTTTCCAAGAAAGGGAGACAATCCCAAACCTCCTGATGAATCTTCCAGCTTGAAGGAAAACGGCAAAAAGGGGAAATCAAAGTGCAGTTATTGCAACCATGGTTACCATCTGAAATCATCATGCATGAAGAAGACCATTGACCCCATGGAAGAGAAACTTCAACAAAATAACCTTGGTAACTTTATTCTAGAAAGTACGAAGAATAAGCAGGAAGAAAAGGCACCAGAAGCAAGAGGTAATGCACATGCATTAATTTCTATTCATTATTCTCAAGATGCATGGATCCTAGACTTTGGAGCTTCACACCACATGGAAGCTATAAAATATGTTCTCTCATCTTTGGAACCATATGATGGTCCTCTTATTCTCATAGGAGACGACTCTAGTAGAGGCAATAGGAAAAGGGAGGGTATAGCTCAGAATTGGAAGTTTTTAGAATGTCATGCACATTCTAAAGCTTTTTGTCAAGCTTCTTTCTATTTATCAAATGAAACATATTGGCACCGAAAGGAGAGTTGAATTCAGTCCATATGTGGTGAGCATATTTGACATGCAAGACAACTCCAATTTTTTTGTTGGTAAGGAAAATCATCAGTCTCATTTGTACACTTTTTTTTGACTTTTTTGCTAAATCGGACTTCACTTTATTTCTAACACATGCAAATGATGAAAGTAGAATTTGGCATTAAATATTTGGTCATTTAAACTTTAGATACATGTAGCAACTTAGGAAACATGGGATGGTGAAAGGCTTGCGTACCATAGAATTTTCCAATGGAATATGTGAAGGTTGTGCTCTTGGAAAGCATCCCTAGGAAAAATTTCCAAAGGGGCATGCATGGAGAGCCTCTTCTCCTTTAGAGATTGTTCATAGGGATCTTATGGGACCATTTTCTAAACCTTCCATGAGCTAAAAAAAATATGTGCTAACATTCATTGATGATTGAACATGATACACATGGGTGTATTTTCTCAAATTCAAGTCTAAAGTGTTTGAGCATCCCAAGATTTTCAAAGCTCATGCAAAGAAGTAGTCTAGATAAATGATCAAGATCCTCTGCACAAATAATGGGGGGAATTATGTGAACAATGATGTACAACATCTTTGTGATGAAGCAAGAATATAGTTACAGAACATAGTTCCTTACACTATGCAACAAAATGGGACAGTTGAGAGGAAGAACCGATCTTTGAAAGAGATGGCTAGTTGTATGTCACATGCAAGGTCCCTTCCCTCCAAATTGTGGGATAAAGTAATCAACTGTTCTTCAAACATACAAAATAGATCTCCTCACAAATCTATTATAGGAAAAACACCTTTTGAAGAATGGAATGGCAAGCAACTAGAAGTCACATATTTCTACATTTTGGATCACGTGCATGGGCCTATATTCCTACAAAAAAAGGAAGGCTTTGGAGTCTCAAAGATGAGAATGAAACTTTGTTGGATATCGATTGCTAGATCTCTCAATAGAAACAATTTTCATTGACAGAAGTGTCTACTTTGAAGAAATTTCCCCACATGCATCTCAGGATAAACATGCCACCACCTTGGTGTTTCCTCCTCTTACAAATTTTAGAGAAGATACATGCAATCATTCAGATATGATTTCAGATATTTCTGAATTTTCTTCAGATGAAGATGCACATGCATGTGTCAATCCACAACCAAATCCTAATTGGGCTTCTAGTGATGATTCATATCCCCTATGAGAAATCAAAGAACAAGGAGCTTAAGTGAGATATATGATGCCCCTCATGCACTCTCAGCTACCAAACCCATCATGCCATTGCATGCCTATGTGACTCTAGCATCTAACCCTCAAACTTATGTAGAAGCTGTAGGGAATCCTCTTTGTGAAGCTTCCGTGGAGGAGGACTACAACTCGCTCATAGCAAACCAAACTTGGGACATTGTTCCACTTCCTTCTGATCACAAGCTTATCAAATGTAAGTGGGTCTATAGAACAAAGAAAGAAACATATGGGCATGTGAGTAGGTACAAAGCAAGGTTAGTAGCCAAAGGCTTTCAACAAGTTCATGGCATTCATTATGATAGAGACTTTTGCTCCAGTAGCAAAATAGACTCCATTCATATGGCTCTTTCTATTGCAGCAATAGGAAAGTGGTAGGTTCACCACATGGATGTGAAGAAAAAATTTCTTCACAGTGATGTCAAGGAATAAATCGACATGGAGCAACCACAATGATATGTACAAAATTCATCTTTAGTATGCAGACTCAAGAAGTCACTCTATAGCGTCAAGCAAGCACCTAGAGCTTGGTATGCTAAAATGGACTCTTATCTACTATCTCAAAATTTCATGTGATGAAAATATGATCCAAATGTTTATATGATGAGAACAATTGACTCTCTCTTGATCATAGTGCTCTACGTAGATGATCTACTAATAATAGGTAGTTTAGCCACCACCATTGCTACAGTTAAATCTGCTTTGCATGCTAGACTTTCTATGACAAATATGGGTCTCCTATACTTTTACCTTGGACTTGAAATCAGCTAGAATGAATAGAAAATCAATGTTGCTCAATTGAAGTATTTGAGAGATCTTCTAGTTCAGTTTCGCATGACTAACTACAAGCGAGCAACCACACCTTTTTATCTAGGGTAAAGCTTGAGGAAGGAAAAGATACATCATTGGTTGATTGCACACAGTTTCGTTAGCTTGTGGGAAATATTTTTTATCTCACTCACTCTTGTCAAAAAATGTCATATGCAGTGGGGGTTGTTTCTAGATGCATGCAAGAGCCACATAAGTGACATTGGAAAGCTACCAAGCGTATATTACGATATGTTTAGGAAACCATTTGCTATGGGATTCATTATTTAACAAGTTCTATTTTGGATCTCATTGGCTACACTGATTCTGACTGGTATGGTGATAACATTGATCATAAGTCCAATTCAAGATATGTTCTTATTTTGGGATCAGGTCCTATTTGTTGGTCAAACAAGAAGTAATCTGTCATTTCTCTATCATCAGTAGAGGCAAAACATAGAGTTCTAGTCAATGTTACCATTCAAGGCATTTTTCTATAAAATTTCATAGTCAAGCTTGGTATCCTCTTTCATCATTTGACTGTCATTTAATGTGAGAATCAAAGTACATTGAAGCTTTGTAGAGATCCCATACAATAGCAGTAGACCAAACACATTAAGATCCACATTCACTTCATTCATGAATTGATACTTGATGGAGTCATCGACTTGCAATATTGTACCACTTTAGAATAGATTGTTGACCTCTTCATGTTCGCCAAGATCTTCTTGGGGTGAAGAACCCTACAACATAGTAGCTTTCATGCACAGTTAGAGTATATATATATATATATATATATATATATATATATTGGGGGGAGGGGGCTTTCCCATCTAGGGTTTTCCCTCTTTCCTCTTTTTTGTCTTCTTAGTTAGACTTAAGGGGGGGTGTTAGCAAATGTTTATCATCATGCAATAAGATAACTAAGCAACAATAGTTAGTTTCCATCAATTTCTCCTTGTTAACAATGAATGATGATTGATATGAATAAGCTAACTAAAGCAACAACCATTTGTTTTATTTCCTACAATAATCTTGCTAAAGAAAACTATAGTTTGCTTGCTTTTCTCCATCCCTTATCACCACAATTTATATTTCTGTAGTAGTTCTTATAACTATTTTTCATGCATTTTACTATTGAGGAAATATATAACTTTAATTATTTTCTTTGCTTTGTTCTTTTCCTCTGTTTTCAATCTGCAAGTTTTTCTTGCCTTTCCAACTAGATCTTTAAATCTTTTTGTAGGTTCAACTAGAATTTTACACTTTTAACATCAAAATACAAATACAATGCTTAACTAAACTTAATTAAGCATTAATCAATGCTTAGTGGGGCAGTGGGGAGTGGAGTGCTTATTGGTTTTACCCACTCTCCATTGTGAATGACTGAATTCTTTGAGCGGGGCTCCAATTATTGTAGTAGTGTAAGAATATACTTAAGCTTAGACACTAGTAGAAGACAGTCACTACTCAAATAGAACACAAAATGCAAGTAGAAAATAAAAATGCTTGGCACCAGTGACAACAGTAAATGACTACACAAGGCTTATGGCCTTTTTAGTACACAAAGACAAGGAGAGCTAATAGTAGAGAGTTTCACACATTGTAAAGATACCATAGTTTATTCTAGCTTGTAAGGCTCGTATTTCCTAGCATTTCATATGGTTGTATATGTATATTGATAATTCAATGGTTTTGATTAGTGAGGTCATAAAATTGGGGTGTTCATGTCTTGATATGAACATCTTGCATGAACACACTACATTAATGCTGGAATTTTAAATTTGTAGGCTCCTTGGTCCAACATGGGCTGTTAGCTTGCAAGCATGATGGCCCAACAGGGTATCTACAGAGATGCAAGGCCCATGAACACATTTATTCAATGGGGACTGAAATCCATGAGTAAGTTGGTCTAATGGGAGTTTGAATCTTAGCAACAATATGGTCAATGCCACAACTTAACTATCACATTGTATCATGAGTGACAATATTTTTATATATGTATATATATCTAATGCTTTTGATTGAAGTTATGAACTAGTGAGGCCACAAAATTGGGAGCCTCATTTCCTAACATAAACATCTAGTATGAATGTGTTGTATTAATGTTGAAGGCTTGACCCCTACGGTTAGCTCACTCAGTCTCTACTACTACTTAGGTTGTGAGTTTAACTTATGATTTTCCTGTGTTGTGGATGCGGGTCTGTTGCACATTGCTCAATAGGTTATAACGAGGCTCACTTTGTAAAGATCTAAGCTCCAAGTCATTGGGCTAAACTCTCAATTTCTCTAGGTAAAAAAATAAGAAAATGTTGGAGGTCTAAATTTGTAGGCTTCTTGAACTAGCAGGGGTTGTAACACTGCAAGTATGATGACCCAACAGGGTCCCTGTGGGGATACAAAACATGCAAGCATATTTATTTAGTAGGGACTGTAAGCCATGAGTAAGTTGGTCCAATGGGAGTTTGAACCTTAGCAACAATATTGTCAATGCCGCAACATAACTATCTCATTGTACCATGAATGGAAAATTATATATATAATGCTTTTGATTGAAGCTATGAACTAGTGAGGCCACAAAATTGGGGGCCTCATTTCCTAACATGAAAGCCTAGTATGAATTTTTTGTATTAATGTTGGAGGTTTGACCCCTAGGGTTAGTTCACTCGGTCTCAATTGCTGCTTTAGTTAGCCCAAGTTGTGGGTTTATTTGGGTTGTGGGGATAAACTCGATTCCTCTCATATAAAAAAAAAACATATATATATATTAAGAGGTTTAGATCTATAGCCTCCTTGACCTAGCAGGGACTGTAAGCCTACAAGCATGATGGCCCATCAGGTTTATGTGAGGATACAAGCCACACAAACATATTTATTTGGTGAGGGTTTAAATCCATGAGTACGTTGACCCAAGAGAAGTTTGAATCTTAACAATATTATTAATGTCACAACTTAACTATCACATTATACCATGAATGACAAATATAATTTAATATTCATCCCAATCAAATTATTTTTTCTAATGAAAAATAAAATAAATAGAAGAACTCTGCAGCGAAAAGAGCTGCAAAAGAAGTGCTCAAAACCACAACTACATCTGATATAACAAAATAGAGCTAAGTGTAAATTAAGTTCAAACCCAAGAATTAATTATACAAAAACTTCGTTTCAGCTCCTTTAAAAATGATAACGAAATCAAGTGCAAAAATTAAGGTTAAGTCGTAAGATCCATAGAACGAGATGGCTAAACTATTTCCATTGTCAGAACATTGAACTTTTTATTACAGTCAGCGACGCAGCTATTGAAAAAGAGACTTCAGAAAACCATGTAAGGGATAGTGACAGGCAGACTAGTCAGGGGGATAAATTATACATGCCAAGATTGAAAAAGACTACGCACAGTGCTGGAGAAGGGTTAATACTTAAATACTATATTCATTTGAGTCGTCATCGTAAAACTAGTGTTAAATCTTCTAAAACAGTATTGCAGCTTCTTTTCCCCAGTCCGGTTCGCATTCCAAAAGTAGCGTGGTGAAAGGCGGCATGCTTGCCCTGTTCATACATTGTAAGTCAACTACCCAGTCACCCAGCTGCTGTGCGTTACTGTTGATTTCACCCGTTGTTTGATCATAGGCTGCTCCAAAGCACTTGTCTTCATCTCCATTACTCTGCACAATCACAGTGTCTACCATTCTGATATCTCTGGAATAATCAAATGGAGAAACGTTGAGATCACGATCTGGAGAAGTCAACTTCTTCAAATATAGTAATGTCTCCGACATACATACTTCATTGCCATCAATTTCTTCTGAACTCCTCGTCCCTGATGAAATCGTCGACCAGTAATTAACACGACTTGGAGCTCTTCATACTTTGCCCAACATCCATCGATCTCACTTCTTGACAATCAGAGTTACCACTGTCTACATTTTGGCTTCGCCCCTTCGTTATTCTCACAGCAGTTGCTTTCAAAGGAGTGCTCGTCGGTGCACGATGATCACCATGAGAACCCAGTTTTGATTGCGTATGGGGTTTGTAATGAGCGCCCTTCTCTGGTAGCCTACTTTTGCTGAGATGAGTATTCCAATAGTTCTTTATTTCGTTGTCTGTTCGCCCAGGCAGTCGTCCTGCAATCAGAGACCATCTGCAGTAACATAAACATGGCACCATTGTAAGATCTTATCTTCATTCGACCCCTAATTAAGCACATTCTCTTACAAGAAACATTATTTATACTTGAGATTTAGGGATTCTATTGATACCTATTGCCAAGCAGCCCATGGAGTCTAATAATGAGATCCTTTCCGTCGGGGGAAATGTTTCCGCGCTTGATATCAGGACGCAGATAGTTCAACCAACGCAGTCTACAACTCTTCCCACAACGTTTCAGACCTGAAAAACAGACCGTCAGCCATACAGAAATAATGAATAGATTTCCCGGTTATACATGAAATTGGATTTCACAATGGAAAGACAGGCATGAAAGAATTAGCTCACCAGCTTTTCTGGGGAGAGATCTCCAGTGACCTTCTCCATGAATGGAGATATAGTTACTCAAGACCAAATCCTCTTGGGCAGTCCAAGCACCACGGTTGAGCCCTGAATCTTTAGAGGAGCAGGCAGACCTACCCATTCTAATGAAATGGCCTACTTCCTGGGAGCACAACTTATTTCTCCTTTTAATCATAGGAAGACCACCTATGTGTATTTATAACCGACAGAGATGCACTAGAAACTTACAACACTATTTACTGTAGTTAGTGATGAGCACATGACAAGCGTTATTGTTATATTTCAGAACAAAGACTATAAGTTGTAAATACTCTAAGAACACAGATCATAATTTACACGTTTGACTCTGAGTACAGAGCAGAGTAAAATGGTGATTACACACTCCCCTACTCTCCAGAGAAGTCGGGCCTGTTACATTTATTATATTCTCCCCAGCTTAACGTTTTTCATGATGCTAACGTACTTTCTCGAAGGACATAAATGGCGATGATCCAGCCACCACGTAAGTATGTCCGTCTTTACCAAGAAATTTGACAAATCGTTATTAGACAAAAGAAGAAAAAGATAGATTTGACAGGAAATTAAAAAGTTTTCATTGATGCCCACGTGGAATTTAGCTGTCGGTTTTGAGAAATGCTCCGTATCCCGAAAATTCAACAACGTGATGTTCAGGGCAAGATGTCTCGGCAACATAAGTTTACCCGCCGTTCTTCCAGGAAGACAAAAATCATGAGTCATAAACACAACTACCCTTCCAATTTTTCCACATCTCCACAGCTGCTGTTGTCCCCTTCTATTATCGATACTCATGCCAGATTTTGCTCTTTCACCATCGCGCGGAACACGTTATTCACTTTTAACGCGCTCTGAGCTAACTTCAACATTACAGGCATTGTCTTACCAGCTGGCTGCAGGTACATAACCATTCTACTTAGTGAACACTTCTCTTCCTTCAAAGCAATATTAACTTTAAGAGTATAGCCATTACATTCATTGAACTCCCTCACAGCCCAAGTCTAGAAAACAATGATGATTTATAGGACTGACTGTATATGTACGAAAAAGAAAGGTCCACCTTGAAATCCCTGTGATTTCCCACCCGCATAGTCTCCGTGGGTACTCGACGACGTTCAAAAACTATTGAAATAAAAACTTCCAGGTTACAAGACATATCCGGGTTATTGTCTTTATGTTGCTGTTTTGGGTTTCTTTGCAGCCTGCTGTTTTGTACAAGCGTTTTAAATATTATTTAGTAATTAAGTTTTTTCTTTCAATTTAAAAACTTAGTAATTTTTAGTCGATAGGTTATTTGTGTCAACTTTGTTCGGAATTTTCGTTAGTCTTGTTATTTTCCATCTTCTCCGGCGCCGGGGAAAACTTGGCAGATGAGGTCTAGTGTGGTTGGTTTTTACGTCAGCCCTGCAGATTTAAGGTGCCGGACTTGGGTCTCTATTGCCGTGTAAAAGGTGGCAGGCGTTTGGCACGAGGATAGAGGAGTCTGGCGAAATGACCAAAGTGTGGAGGAGGCCATCAAAATGTCATTAGCATTGATTGTTGTATGGTTTCTATGTAGTGGTGATGCTGCAAGTACCATCTGTTTTAAAGTCCTTGAAAAACAAAACGAATGTCTATCTAGTTATTGATAACGTATTCTCTAGTGTCATTGTGAGGGTTTTTGTTATTGTTGAAGGTAGCAGTGAGTGCGGAGGGAAAATTTCTATGAAGGTGTAGGTGCGTCGAATAGCTATGCAATTTCTGTGAAGGTAGTTGAAAGTTATCTTTTGTTTTGTTGCATGCGTCGATGGTTGCAAATGGTGAGAGTTGTGATAATTATGTGGTCTTGTTTGGCAGGTTGTTGAGAAAGAACGGAGGAAAGAGGAAGCAAGTGTGAAGGGGTATTATTGAAGGAAGCGGGTAGAGGTGCATCTCATCTAGGTTATTCTTGAAAGAAATATTGTTTCGTTGTGTCGATTGTTGTTGGAAAGACTGTATAGTTTTGTGGGTTTTGGCATGTCGGTGAATGTTGTTTATATTGTTCCATTTATTGCTTCAGTTCTATGTAAATAGTTGGAAAATAGTTAATTTGTTGTTGAAATTGAGATCTCTTGTGTTTTGTGGGTTTTCCCTAAAAGATTGGATTTTTTTTTGTAAATGCTATCTGAGAAGGATAGCAATGTGTACATGTAAACTATAAAATAAAACTCAAGACAATAAGGCTCTTGTGTGAATGGTTGGAAAATAGTTTTTGAAAAGGAAAAAATAGGTTTTACAGGGACCTGAAACCACAAAGTTTAAACAAACAAAGATAGAGCAAAAAAGTCCAAGAAAACAAACAGCTCTCCCAAAAAGAAAAGACAGCAACAGAGAGACAACAGGGTCCAAAAAAGGACCGCCAAAAAGCCAGAGAAAACAACAACAACACTACTCCATGAAGTTCAAAAACTCCTCGACTTCCTTCTCAATTTCACCCATTTCTTGTATTCCCTACTTGAGGATTCGAACCATGTGTGAAGAAACAGTAACCTTCCTCTTCGTGTTAGCCTGGGTGCGAGTCGAAATCCCTTCACCAACATCTCTGCTACAACCTCTGTCCGCATCCAAGTCCATGAACAGCGAGCCCTTTTGATTTTTTTCCAACTTTTCCACCATAGAATTAATGATAATGGTATTATGCCTGGCAATTTTGTGATTATGCTCCACAGTGGCCCTGATATTTTGGCCAATCTTGGACATGTTGCTCTCCAGCCTAGACAATCTTTCCTCCTGCAACTGTTGTCTTTTCTCCATTAAGGGGGAATTTTGTCCATCATTCTCCTTACGGCTATTGTTCACCTTCTGCTCCAACTCCATGACTCTATTGCAGAGATCTATATTACGGCCATTCAAATCACATACTTCCTTATGGGCCCACTTAAGAATAGTGAAAAGGCCATCAACACTATTTTCTGCCATACTCATTATGTCATCAGACCTAAAGTTATTCGGGGCAGAATTATTTTCATCCTGATTAGGGGATCTTTTAGGGGCATTCACAAATCTTCAAGACGCAAGGGCACTAGGGACCAATTACTTACTAGCCATAGGATTTTCATAATGAATTTCCAAAGAATTCCCAGAGTACGAAACCAATTTCTTAACCGAGGCACCTGTAAACCCAGAGACCAAACCCAGGGTAGGGCAACCAGGCGAAGGCTGGGGATTAAGACAAGACGACG